>PVIR01005716.1:0-70376 GCA_004026965.1 Petromus typicus
CCTCGAACTCACAGCAATCCTCTTGCCTCTGCCTCCCAGATGCTGGGATTACAGGCATAAGCCACCATACCTGGCATTGTGGTATGTGGTACTGATTGCTGGTGGGCGTGAGTCAGCACACCTAGTATTGTTGTTTGTGGTTACTGAGGGTCAAACCCAGGTTCTTGCACTGAGCTAAATCCCTGGCCCCACGGTCTACTTTTGTACATATGATTAGAATGGTATAGTATTAAATTTTACTTCATTGTCATAGCTAATTAGAAATGAATTTAAATATAAATGTTATGGTTATGTCATATGAAAGCTAACTCCTATCATATGATATTTATCAGTAATTTGAATATGAATTTGCGGTTAAGTTTGTGACCTCAATTATTTATAGATTTTTTTTCCTTAGAACTTAAACAATAACTATTAGTGGAAGCTCAAATTTTTGTGGAAACCACAAACATCCTCCGCATTTGGGGTGAGGGAAGTTTGCAAATAGCCAATCCAAGAACATTATTCAGTTCTCCTTCCTGATAATTGGCTCCTGCTCTGTATCCCATCTATGGCAGATGTATCGGAATTCCTGCATCCTAACCGGTTGCTGTACTACATGTAGCTATCTGTAGTGCTCTTGCTTTCTTCTTAAAGCCCTGAGATCACTAAGATGCTGCCAAAATGCCCTCTACCTCCTAAGGCTTTATTAATGTAGTATTTTATTAAATTAATTTACATAACTGCAGGGAAACATAACATCTTTAGGACGTTAACTATAAAAATAGGCATTAAGGGTTGGGGAATTTAGCTCAGTTTGTCTGGCATCTGTCTTGCAAGCGCAAGGGCCGGGGTTCGATCCCCTGGTAGCTACATAACAATATTGGATGTGGAGACTCACGCCCAGCAGCAATCAGTACCACATACCACAGTGCCGGGCGTGGTGCTCATGCCTGTAACCCCAACACTCGGGAGGCAGAGGCAGGAGGATTGCTGTGATGTGAGTTGGAGGCTGAGCTCAGCCCAGCCTGAACTATAAAGCGAGACCCTGCCCCTCCCCCAAAGGCATTAATAGGCACTTTTCTGACCATATTTGAAGTTCATGGCTTTTCACAATTCACAGGTGCTCTAGGAAGACACACTCAGTGAATTTTGGGGGATTTGTAGTGACAGTTGTCAAAAAACTAAGCCATCTTAGAGAGTGTACTATTTTATGGCCATATAAAACTTAAAAGTAGTCCAAACTATGTCCATGTCATAATCAGAGATTTCATTTCAGAAAAGTGTCATTTCTTATATAGATACATGCTGTTAGTACTAATGCCATGATAACTCTGTGGAAGAAGAGAATTAATCTGGATTACTTACTGCTATATTCCCAGCACCTGGAATGGGCTCTATTAAGCAATTGCTGAATGGATGAATAAGTGAATAATGGATGAGGTAGAATATTCAATTTGTTTATATGTCATTCTGTTTATCTTTTTAAAATAAAATTACAAATTATGCCTGTTTTATACTGCCAGACATTTAAATAATATTCTATATTAAAACAGCACTGGTAATGTGAAAACTTTTCACATTAAAGGAAGAAATATTTAAATTTAAATGATATTGGCATTCCTTTAATCTTAACTAATTCCTCCTCTTTCTGTGATGTCATTTTCTTGACTCTTCCCTGGTCTATTTTTGATCTCCATGAACTTCAAATTCAACACTCCCACCTTCCCTTTCCCACTCTTATCCCTTCTCTTTCTTTACCTGCCAACCCCACTACCTTCCCCCACATTATCCTCATATCCCAAGATGAAGGAACAGAAGAAAAGAGAACAAGGCTTTCCAAAGCCCTCCTTTCTCCCCAACCCACCTCCCAAACAATCATATAAAGAATAGACACTCAGTAGTCTCAAAGACTAGGGTTCAATCTTTATATTTTATCATTTATGTTCTGTCAGAATTTGAATAGACTGTCAAATAGCTTTGACCACTCATCTTTTTGTCAGTAATATGTCCAAGTACTGGCCACAATACTTCACCATACTTCTGGGCTATAGTGACCCTCACCTCAGTCCACAGCTTCAGGTCACCTCGGTTTGAGCCTCCGTGGAGTGTTTTCCTCATGGAGTGAGGGAATGATCAAGAGAATATGCCAACCTGGCTCCTGAGCACTATCGTTCCAGGAGATGAACTCTGATCCCTCTGTTCAGTCCTGATACAAATCCTAGCAATATCCTAATTCTTTTGGGATAGGGGTTCATCTCATTGCCTTATATATTCTTAATTTTGACAAGTCAGTCTCAGAAGCTGTGGCATATACACATGTACAAACACATCAGTAACTCTTAAGAGGGAGTCCCGATGGAGCATAAAGTTTGAGAGGGGAGGGGAGATTGTGAAGCATATCTTGGTTAAGGATCGGGTAAATTCTTTCTATACAGTACTGCTTCCTTGAGGTTAGTAACTCTGAAAAGCATGAGAATGTACCCATGATATCACACTCTGAACTTGGCCTGCCAGGTTTCATTGGAAAGAATGCTATTTAACTAGGTAGATAAAATACTGTTAGTAACAGTTTGATAGCTTGATTTATAAAATTTAAATATTTAGTATATGGCTTTTGTTGGCACTTTTGCATTAAGCCCTACATATGTTACAGGTACATCTTCTTGGGACACGGTAACTGTAGGCAGAACGTGCTAATATAAGTGTCATTTCACACGCAAACATATGGTAAATTCTTAAGCACTTGTTAGAACCTGTTAACTTACAGCATTCTCCTAGGAATGTTTGATAAAACCAAAAGAAGTGAACAACCTAACCTTCAGGGTGCTTATGAACTGAGAGGATATTATAAATCATGCACCTAAGAAATTTAAGGATAATCTCAGAAGTGTTTAGAATTTTATGAAACCAATTTTCTGTGAAGCTTATCCAAGACATTCAATTGAATTATAGTCACTGGGGTTCTATAAATCTGTGCACACAATGCCATGCTTTCTTTGCCTAATAAGTTTTCCCATCTTTCAAAGGCTCTCACCTCTGGTCTTCCAGGTAAACTTCCTTGTCAGCTCTCTTCCACCTTTTGCTGCTCTTCTCTGAACTCCTGCTATTATCAAGGCCATCAACAACAATTTTGCTTTTAATTATACTTAAACTGTTTCCTGTAGTTGGTCTACATTCCTAGACAGACAGCTTTGTTGCCTTTTTTATTAGCATCTTCTTGCCTATAATGAACATATTCACTACGAAAGAATTCTGCGTGTATGTAACCCATCTAAATTCCTTTTTTATTCTTTTATTCTGTCCTCCTTCCAGCTTTTCTTCTCCTTCCTATTTACAGAAGCTTTACTTTCATTTTTTCTTCAATTCTCTTCTTTAAATCTCTTCTCTCTTCTTTACCTTCCCTTTCCCCCATCTCTTGTTTCACTTCCCATTTGAAGAAGTTCTTCCTACTTCCTAATATCGATCCCTTATTTTGCTCACTGAGGAAAAAGGAACCCTTCTTTATTGTTAGTGGGAGTGTAAATTGGTACAACCACTGCGGAAATTACTGTGGAGATTCCTCAAAAAACTAAAGCAAGCGGTTCCATTCGACTCAGCAATACCCCTTCCAGTCATCTTTCCAAACCAGTTAAAGTCATCGTACGACAATGATATGTGCATAGCAATGTTTATATTAACACAGTGTTATAATAGCTAGATCTTGGAAACAGCCCAGATGCCTGTCAAGAGATGAGTGGATAATGAAAATGTAGTATTTATATACAATGGAATACTAGTCTATTGGAAAAAATATAAATACAAGCCATTTTTAGGTAACTTGATCCATCTCCACGCCATAGTCTTACATGAAATAAGTTAAACACACAAGTTTAAATATCATATTGTTTCTCTCGTGTGAGAAACCAAGGTCTAAATACAAAGATAATAGTCTTACTTTTCACTTCACTTACATAATTTTTTAATTACTCCTTCTTTTCAGATTCCCCTAGTCCCCTTCTCCCCAGGCTTCTTCACCATCAATTCACATTTCTTTACTGATCAATCACTCTGCTGCTTTTGCACAATTCTCTGTTAAGCTCCAAATTAGACATATTAATTTGATATACAATCATACAAGAACTGGTCAAAAATATGGTATGAATTTTTCATTTTTAAAAAAACTTATGAAGACTTATTGTTGTTAGTCCCCCTTAAAATACTTCTCTTGGCTCCAAAAACAGTCATAACCTGAGACTTCCAGAACTGCTTGGGAAAGTGATGAGAATGATGGTATAAGTTTGTCTGAAGCAACGAAGAATGTTTTGGGATGGACTAATAGAAATAGTCTGTAACTGTGATAATTTTTAACTCAATAATGCATTGTATCTTGGCCATACCTCATAGGATACGGAGTATTTTGTAAACACTAGTCTTCCATCAGCAACACATAAGAAAAATGTACTAGATTTTCTCCGAGGAGTGTAAGTCCATCTATGTGAACTATATATGTGTTGGATTGAGATTATAAGAATATAACCATATAGGAATCTAACCTTGAAAACTACATACTCACTGTTATAGCTTATATTCAGATGTCCCCACAAAGCCTCCCGAGCTCATGGGTTTTAGTGCAGCCCTGGGTGTGGATGATGGATTTACTGAGGAAGAAAGACCCACCCTGACTACAGAGGGTACCACCAATAGGTTTATATCCCAGATGAAATAAAAAGAGAAAGCCTACTGTTTCTGGCATGCTTTACCATGAGCTGTTTCTTCTCTGACATGCCCCTCTGCCTGTTGCCCTTCCTTGGAGCCAGCCAACTATGGACTGAAACTTCTACATACTGTGAGCTAAAATAAACCTTTCCTCTTTTAACTTGAAGGTGTTGAATATTTTGTTCCAGTAACAGCAACATAACTAAGGGGACCTAGCCATGAAAAAATTGTCTTCCACAAAATTGGTCCTAAAAATGTTGTTAACTACTGGGATTTGTAGAAAGGTACTGTCTTTCAGACCAGATACCAGGCTATATTTGAATATTGTTTCCATTATTACAAATTATGTGCATGACATTGGATATATAATATAAACATTCTTATAGAAAAAAAACCCTAAAGTTAATATTGAACTGAAGAGAAATTTTCCAAATAGGCAAATGAGTTGGAAGGAGCAGGAAAAAGGAGTAGAATAGGGGACAAAAACAAAGAGAAAAGAATTAAAATGTATTATGCAATATATAACCTCCTTAGGATAATTTTAATTATGTGCTTCAAATATACGCTAATAAAAAAGAAACAAAAAGTAGTGAACTGTAGGATTTTTAAAACATTATAGTTGCTCAACTTATCTGTATGGTTTTCCTCTTTCTACAGGTTTAAGGTGACATATAAAATACCATAAAAATTTTAAGCTTAAAAAAGTTACCTTGAAGAACTTCTTGAAATAGAGACAATAGAAGTAGGAAAATATAACCATAATACAAAAGTGTTGTTTTTCAAGAAAGAGATGACTAGTTATAAAACATATACTACAGGGTAATACATACAACCCTGCATCTCAGTAGTTTATGACAGAAAAAAAGAGCGAATTGATTATTTCATTCACTGTAACCTTATTACTAAACCAGGTAAATAAAGTGAATGAAAAATATCAAGGCAAACTACTCAGCAATCAAGTAAGACCGCATGAGTATTTCTTCCTTGGTTTGAATCACGATTAATGTGGCAGTTTCACATTGCAATAGAAACAGCGATCATTTCATAGCTTTATTTTCTACTATATACACTTATGACATTATTCAAATTTATAGTTCAGTGAATTAATTCTTTGGGTGAAGAGCATATCAGTGTTGGATTAAAAGCAGGAGGAGATATTCTTGCAATCTAAAAGGAATTCTGAAAAGTTTTAAGGCAACCTTCCAAAAATTACTGTTTGAGAATATTTTAATAGATTTAAATATTAATTGATGTGAGGTTATAATTTGAGATAAACATTTGTAGTTTATGCATGAAAATAAAGCAGAAGTATGCATTGTGATGGTTACTTTACAGTGCAGAAGAAATGATATGTCCTTATATAATCTGAGAAAACAGACAGTATATAAAGAAACCTAGTTGTGCCTGTGAGCACTAAGCAGGACATTCGTCACTTAGTAAACTTGAAGCAAATAACTACATTTATTAACATTTTTAATATATCAGTGCATTAGTGGACACATCATAACTAACCGATTTATATTTGTAAGTGCTTAACTGACAGATTAATGGGTGAACACAGAAAACAGTAAAATTGAGGATGGGACTAGTTGAACCAGATTTTCTGTGAGGAGAAAATCTAAAGTGGAATATTAATTCATCAAATGTTTAAATCATTAATTTTTATAAATAAACATGCATACACATATATTTGAATTTGGAAGGAAGACAATCTTTAATATATTTGTCCCAGTCACAAATTATTATTCCAACTTACATGTAAATTCTATAACATAGGTTATAGGTTCTGCCATACACAGGCAATAGGTTCTACCACAATGATGCTGGTGTGGAGATGCAGATGGACAATGTAGTCAGCCCCAGGAGTTGCTAAATACTTAGACCTTAGATCTTCATTATACACCTAGATGCTTGACTGACGCAAATGTTTCATTTCAAATATTCTGTTATGATGCCACATCTTTCTCTACTGCAAGAAATCCAGGAAAATTTAAGAAACTTTTAATGATATAAACTATGATTATTAAAAAGTAATGAGTATTAATGATAAGTTAGTCATTTTAATAGCAATAACAGGGCCCACCACTTTTATATGCTCACATTGTTAGAAATGTTGCCATTTTTTAATAAAATATATGATGCATATAAAGGAGCATAAATATATTCCTACTGTATGGTGGAGATCTAGAATGTCCCCCAGGAGGCCCAGGAGCTCAGAGGTAGGGGTTTTGGAAGGTGACTGGATCATGGGAATGCAGCCAATTGCTTCTCAGGGGCGGGCACATTAATGACCCGCAGCTGACTGTGCTGTTAGGAGCTGAGTCCTCCTTGGAAGAAGCAGCCCACGGGGTGAGAGCTGCACAGGTGTATCTCCTCCCCTGGTTCCTTCCTTCTCTCCTCTTCTTGCTCTGTGGCCCCAGTGACAGAAGCAGCTTTCTTCCATTCAGCTCTTCCATCACGCCCTTTCTGCCTTGGAACCACCCAACCATGGACTGAATCCTCTCAAAACTGAGAACCAAAATAAACCTCTTCTCTTTGAAGGTGTTGGGGTCCGTTGTTGTGGCTTAAAGACGAGAAAGTATCTAAGATGCCTATATTTTAAAAATTATAAAACGATGAACCTTTACATACCAACTAACCAATTTTTTAAAAAGTGTCTTTAGCCGTGTTTCTGATCTATTAGGTGTACCCTCCCCAACCAAATCATGCTTCTTCACCATGAAACATTTTTGGTTAATCATTCCTCTGCTTTCCATTATAATCATTGCTTTTCCATTTTACCTGCTTTTCAGCTTAATGTAAAATGAATCATATTACATATTTTCTTCTCTTTTTAGTCAATATTTTATTATGTTTAGTTTTCATTTCTATGTAGTTTTCCAGTGTTCAATAAATCATTGTGTATATAGAGATATTTGGGTTGTTTTTAGCTTTTGCAACTATAAATAGTGACACGACACAGATTATAAGTACATATTTCTATTAATTTAGTGGTAATTATATTATTTTAAATTGTTTGGTAGTTGGTAAATAACCACAGAATGGTTATTGCTAATCTTTTGAAGCTTTCAGTGATACAAATAGCTCAATGTGGCACGTGTGTCTATTGCTGCCCCAGAGGGAGAATATGCCTTTATTTCTCTTCTACTCTCCCAAGGATAAATCTTGGAGGTTAAAATAATCTTTATAGTCTTCAGTAGTTAGCCTGTCATGATATTTAAGAAGCCTAGTAGTTTCCTCCATATTTTCTTCATTGTACAACTGTTTAAAATCAATAGTCTCCTATTTATAATGTTCACCATTATATCTTCTAAGTTTCAGGAGGATAAAAGGTCAAATTCTGCTGTCATCCATTAAAAAGAGCTGAAAGTTAATACTAAGTTTTAAGGAAAAAAATACCTATCTCACTCACCATGTTTCCCAATATTGAAACTATGAGTGTCTAAGGTATTCATAACATCTTTAGAACACAGCATTTGTGAAAATTCAGACTTGCTTGATATCTACCTGTGTGAATAATCTGCGGTAAAATGATTCACAGAGGATGTAGAATGCATATTTTCTGCCCTATATAATAGATGACTATTGGAAAGTTCATTAGCATATATGGAAAACATTGAAGTCTATTTGTAAATGAATCTTGCTTACCTAGTTTCATTTTAATAAACTTGACAGTAGCTAAATTTGAGGACAGTTCTTTATAATTACATAATCAGTAATTAACTCAAAGTTCAATGTGAAGAATAATTTCAAGCTGAAAACAAGAGCTTCAGTTTGAAAAGATATAACAATACAAATGATCGGTACATATAATTAAAATGTACCTTTTCTACCCAATTTTCACATGGTTAACTTCATTAAATCAGCTACATTTGAGAAAATATAGCACAGAATTGAAAGGGGAGGAGTAGATAAATATCTAATTAGTTGGGATAGTCCACAAATGTATTAGGCAGAAATAGCCTACTGTCTTGAGTAGTAAATACATGTTTTTGGTTTCCTGTCTTCTTTTTTTCAGGCAGGTATTACATTTATCCAACTCTCAAAATCTTTTATAAACCATACTTCATCCTCCAGTTACCATTCTATCAATTAATTTCCTCAGCTACCTTCTCAAAAGAGCATTCAATACGACACACTTTATCCTCAACATGTAAGTGTATTTCACAATAAACTACTTCCTATCTGAATCGTTCTATAGAAAATACTTTTTGACATTAAAATGCTCCTAAAGGCCAAACTGAGAAGAAGTTCTCAGTTATTATCCCATTGTCTTTTTGGAGAATTTGCCCCTGTTTCTTACTACCTAGAAATACTTCTTTTGGTTTTCATTTCCAAGTATGCCAGGTTCCTTTCTTCATCTCTCTCTGCTAATCTACCTTGAGTGCTTTCGTTACCCTGCCTTTGCTCTTAACAATGCTCTATCCTTCCTCCAAAGGCCAACTTAAATGTCACTTCCTCTGTATGTCCTTCTCTACTAAAACTTAAGACTGAATTTAGTAATTTTTTCCTCTGTGTTTTTGTAGCACTTGTACATATCTCTATTCTAACTATAATTAACTGCATACTAATTATTCATTCATATTATTAACAGCATACTAATCATTCATTTTTTTACTAGGGTATACAATTCTATGAGAGCTGACAACGAATTTTACTCATACTTGTATCCCTAGAACTCATGGAAGAAATTCTTGAATATTCTGTGAATGAGAAGTGAAGAAAAATTAAAATGAGGTGTTAAAAGCAGGCCTAAACTCTGCCAAATAAATCACTCAATATTCTGTTATTGGAAAAGTGAATTAAAGGATAAAACTAATGCTACCACAAACTGAGCAAATATCAAAAACTATGAAAAATGTAAAAAGGATTGAGAGATTGTTCTTTAAACATTAAACTCTATTTAGTGTCATGTTTCAGCACTCTTTGATAAAATTACAATAGATCTAGGGAAGGTTTGCTGAAGGCAAAGTTTGATCTGCTACGGTTGACCCAAAGAAAATCTAATTGTGTAGCAAATGTTAAATCTGAGTCACCGCCACAATTATTTCAACACTATTGCCTTCTAGCAAGTGTATATGACTAAATTAAAAGATAAAAGACTAAAAATGTTGCTAGTCTCACTTGTATCTAGCAATTACTGGGGCCTGAACACTGTAGAACCATATTGACAATATCCAAAAATACATGTGACATTTCTTTCTCACAACTCCCCTTCTTCTGGCTACCCCCAGCATCCACTCATAGTTAAAAGAAAACACCAATATTATTGGGTCAGTTAAGTTATTCTGTTATGTAAATATCAGTTTCAAATAAAGCTGCCCCACACTCTAGACATGTTGAAGAGAAACAGGAATCATCTTCATCACAGGCAGGTACATTCACACAAAGAACTCTCTGTATGCTGCAAGGTAAAGTTCTGCAGTAGCTGTTTCCATTTACTTGAAGCATCACCTTGGGAAAACACACACTGGACCAGATTTTTCCAATGCATAAACTGCTCTCTGGGAAGACATAGCTCCTTCTGGAAGCTGCAATAACTGTATGAGACCACTGGGGTACCATTTGGTAAACTGCAGCTTCAATGCACTCAATAGTACCCTGGTGGCCTGAAAGAGTTAATGCAGTATTAGTGGTACATGACTTAACTCCCAGGGAATTATTTCTGGGCTAAGATAAATCTGCCTCAGAAATCTACCTCTGACCTTCCACTTTGTGCAATAGCTGGTAATGAGAAATGTTCTTATCTAGTTTCTAAAACTAACAGATTCAATTAATGATTTATATTTTTATTAGAAGCAATACTGGATGGTACAGAAAATTTTTTCTATCTGGCAAACAACATAGTTAAAACTTTTCTCCCTCAAATTGTTTTATTTATTGAGAACATAGATGTAAATTTAAAAATCTAGTATTATATGTCAAAACAAAACCAAATATTAAAAGCACAAAATTTTATCAAATAATTCAGGCAACATAGACATTAATGCAACCCACAAATACTCTGTGCTTAATTATATGCTAAACCCTATGCAGGCACCGGAAGTGTAATGGTATATAAAAGACTCTCTGTCTTCCAGATAATTGTACTCTGGTGGGGAAATAAAAATATACTTAGAGAAAAACATTCTTAAAAAAGAAGTATTTATTTCTGTATACTTTAACTATTTAAAAAATCCCCATTAGTCAACTATTTTATTTTTCTCATAAAGCTTAGTAATTAAAATATAAAGAAATAAACTAAAATTCACAGCATTAAATATATTCATAACATTAAATTTGGTGGTTAGTTTCACAATAAGTTATGTTATCATAAGTATGCATAACTGGACCATTGAAAATATAACTAAATGAATTTAGCTCCTCAGTTCATTTTTCACACTTTTAAAAATAATATAGTGCAACTCAAACAAAAATTATTTATGGGGAATTCTTCTCCTTTTATTACTTTACCCCACTTCTTCTGTACAAAGGTTATTTAAGTAAATTATGTCTTTTTCTAAAGTCTTGAGATCAAAATGTCAGTCTTAGGATTAATTTGCAGTACTCTGTATGCAAAGCTATTGACAATCTTTATAAAAATTTTCTGGATTTCCTAAGACTAATGCTTTCCTTCTATTCTTTCTTTTGTTTCCTTTTTTCTCCCTCAAACCTTCATCTACAGCACCTACCTGAAATAAATCAAAAGTAAGATAAATATCTCTAATGTAAAAGAAAAAGACAATTTAAAAACATTTAAATATAGATTTAAATTAGAAATTTGGCTTCAGTGCAATATTTTCAGATTGGTAGAAAAGAGAAGGCCCTAGCAATACCATGAAAGGTCATTTCCAACACTACATGCTGTGGAGAATTACAACTTTACATGGACTGGCCAGCACAGCAGTCCTTGACAATCTTCCAATAAAGCCCAAGGCTTTACAAACACCCTGGGCTGAAGAAAGCAGGATAAGAGGATGATGAAACTGAGAGCCAGGTCTCTGCCTTGTATTCTGACAATAAAATAGGATGAAAGATGTGATAACCAAGTTATCCACACACCTTAGCAAGGACACTGGCTTTGAGCCTATGCCACATCAATATGTGTTCACAGACTTCTACACAATGCCTTTTGTGGATATTTAGCAAAATGAGTATCTTTCAAGAGTTAAAATTTAGTAAAAGATAATTATAAAGTCTACTATTCCATTAACCAGAATAAAACATTAAAAGTGAACTCTTTCAGAATTATAATCATAGTTATGAATTAACTGTCATAAATTTAAATAGATAGTCCCTTTGACTACAAATCATTGAAAAACCTATAAATTTTACACTTTGTCATGTTGATATCTTTTAATTTACAGAGCAGACCTGTAAGTTAACTGTTGTTATTCTATTTTGCACATGAGGTTACTGAGGCTCTAAGAAATAAAGTTACATGCCAACAAATGTCAAAGGTAGAATACAACTGCTTTGTGTATTCTGTTTAAAATTCTTAGCTGTTTCTATTTTGTACACAGTTTTCTGAATAAGCTTTTCCTCAGTCTCAAAACTAAGGTCTGAAGGAAGATTGAATTGGTAACAACAAATGCAAAACATAGGAGTATTAAAAATATTTCAGGAGACAAACATATAGATGATAATAAGAAATGTTTATTTTGTTCTTTTAGCCTTAATAAAAAAAAAATATCTTCAATACTGCAACTTCAAACAAAAGCTATGAGTAAATTTTAAGCCAATCTGGTTCAAAAGCATCTCTTGGGCTTTCTTGGAAGGCAGTTTTGTAAAATTCTTGAATGGAAATCTGGACCCAGGCCTTGTTTCTCCAGCACTCTATGGAGGATGACTCAGTGGTAGCATACTGGCTTACAATTACTACAACCCCCCAGATGGCAAATCCATGGCTACAGTTGGAACAAGCAAAACTAAAAGCTTCGGCTCCTGCATTATTCTTAACAAAGGATTCTTTTAACAGCATTTACAACACTTTCTAAAGAATCTGCTCATAGATTTTCTCAAAGGTTAAAATGGCAATGTTTTTACTTCAGTGCATCATGGGATAGCACTTACTTTTTTGGTAATAAGTGTGAAACTCTTAATAATATGAAGAATAATAGTATGTGAAGAATAAGAAACTCTTAATAATGTGGCGAATAATAGTATGTGAAGAATAATAGTAATGCCTTATAGCTGAAAGTTGCATTGCTATTCATATACAGGATCTGATCTTTACAATAGTCTCTTCCGTGATGCTGCAGGAATTTTTTTTTAAACTTTTCCTCTTCACAGTGTCCCTGAGAAAGATTCTCTACACCCATGATTCCAACCATACCTCTACAGATTAATGATGCCCAGATCTCTGTTTTCCTCTTGGTGTTCACCTAGGAGTATAGACCAGCATATGTAAATGTCTTCCAGGACTTATCAGCAGTAATATCTAGTCAGCATATGCAAATTGTTATATTTTTCTGTTCTACTCAGTTGAAAGTCTCTAGAATAATAAACAGCTATCAATACTACAATGTGTCTAGTTGTCCAAAATGAAAATATAACTCAGGTTGTGCCTCAGCCTTGATCCCCTAATCTATTCCCCAAATCTCTCTCCATCAGAGTTCCTTCTTCCATTTCCAAGTTATTATCATAGTTCAAGTCTCTACCTCTTTTCCCAAGAATTACAAAGTCTTCCTTTGTTCACTATTTCTTTTCTGATTCCATGTCTAAGAAATCCTTCAAACTCTCCCAGAAGGATCCTCCTCAACACATGAATCTGGTCAGGATTCTGCCCCACTTAAAAAACTCAGGAAAGTGATCTGGTAGTGGATAAAGCTTGGCAACAGGAGAAGGCCTAAACTTCTTGATAGAGAATAAAATGACTTCTACAATGTTAGTTCAAAGAATATCTTCTTGATCTCATATTCCTCCAGCTCTGGACATGATAAGCACAAGATATACAGTAATGCTACAAATCATAAACACTTCTGCTTACAAACAACTCCATTCTCAAACTAAAATGTTCAACAGAATTCTGCCTCCATTCACCAGCTCTCCTTGAGTGACAAACACAAGGACCATCTTCCTCCCACAAATGCAAATGTGGCCATTTTCCCTAAAATCATAAAACAAAATAAGCTTGTGAACTGAGGCACCACTTCTTTGTTACTTCAAACAAGGTCATCATCTCTCACCACTTTTCTGTCTGATGTTCTAAGAAAAATCTCTTATCTTCTACTTATCCTTTAGAATGTAGTTTAACATTTCCCCAACTCTCCCAGCACTATTAATCCAAAGAAAAGCATGCATCATCAGGGTGACAGAAAGCCCATTACAATAGCCCATTCCTGTTCCTCAAGAACAGGAAATACTTGCATGTTAATATCTCTTAAGGTTGGCAAAGTGCAAGAACTTAACTGAGTCAAAGTAATATATGTGTTTCTGAGACACTATAATACACTTACACATATATGAAAAAGTCCTAATATAACACAGGGAAAACTAGGGAAAAATTACTGAATTTCAAATCCTTCAACTAAAAAATTACATATACTTCCTTATCTATTTCATGTAATTTTAGTAAGGACTTTTGTTAAAAGTACAAGAAGGCATAATAGATAATTTAAATTTTAGCACATAAAAACGCATAGCTAATAAATATTAAAAGCAAGATACATCTTTCTTCTGAAAAAATATTTACAACGCGTGATAAATAAGAATCATTTTATCCTTAATGTGTACAAAGTTATCACAATAAATGAGGAAAAAACTACAGCTGTCTTCAATAACATCACATGAAAGATGATTCACAAATAAAAAATATATAAATGAGTAAGGCTTTGTAGTTGTCAACATTGTTGAGAATTACAAGGAATAAAGCAACACTAGGATAAAAATTTTAATACAGTTGACCAATATTACCAAAACAATGTAAAATACTCATGTTTTAAAAAGTGATTATTTCAAACTAGCACTATTATATACCCTTGAGGAGAGTGTAAACCCATAAAACCTTTCTGGCAGAACCACTAGACATATCCACAGCGCCTTAAAATGCTATACTATTTCCCCTTGTACATAATGGTGCAACAAACTCTATCTGCATGCTACCTACTGTGTAATGAAGTAGTTCCTTTACTTTAAGATGTTGCACTTCAATTGCAATTACATGCCTTTAACTAATTACATTGTCAAATATACTAGGAACAAACCAATATTCCAGAACATCATAGCATGTTATTTCTCCACTGTGAAACATTCAATAACTTTTTACAATTTACCAACTTATAGAATAACTTCTTACCTTGACATTCATGATATGGCCCCAATTTACTCTTCTGATCTTGTTTTCTAACAAGACTAGACTGTACTGTTTCATAAATGTTCCTATACTTTCCTGCTGTCATACATAACTGCACACTATTTCTTTTGCTGGAAATGCATTTTCTGTTGCCCATAACTGTAGGTTTAACACTATTTATTTTTTAAATCCATCTACCAACACTATTTCCTTTATTTAGCTTTATATCACCAGTAATATGAGGAAAATAAACCAACCTTAAATGTTCATTGTAAAAGTTTAACAAAGCAGTGTCTAATGCCCAAAAGAAAATAAATGCTATTTATTTAAATAAAATCACAAATGAAAATTTATTTTATTTATATAAAATAATAGTATTTATGGAATTGATGAAATTCTTCCCCGTTTGCCTGTGAAGTCCTTCTTAGTGTTAATACACTACATTTTCTTGCATTTTCATGGTATGAATAAGGCAGGGAGAAATTTACTTTACTGAA
Source organism: Petromus typicus (assembly GCA_004026965.1). Lineage (NCBI taxonomy): Eukaryota > Metazoa > Chordata > Mammalia > Rodentia > Petromuridae > Petromus > Petromus typicus. The sequence continues at coordinate 15,448 of PVIR01005716.1, forward strand.
CACCCAATGTTCATAAATTCATAAATATTCATAAACCTCTATGGCCAGTTGGTTTGATCTGTATTATTACTTGCTTAGGAAATAGACCTGGGATACTTTTTCTAATTCCTTATTTGATCTTTTCTCCTGTGCTAATCAGTGTTCAAAAGTCATTTTGTCCAAAGGAAGCACCTGATGCTTTCTCTCTATGCTACTGAAAGACAAGTTCCAACAGAACTTGTTATTCAACACAATATCATCCTGAAGTCTTTTAATTTGAAATACAAAATGACTGATGATAGATTTCTCCTTTTTATGTTAAAAATCTTTTTTTTTGTAATAAAAATAGACACACAAATATAGCCACACAAAGTGTGTAGCTGATTTGATTAGTTATTTAAGATAAAACTCCTATAGCTACTACTTAGTTCAAAAAAGGGAAATAAGCCAACCACTATAAAACTTTCTGTGAGCCTTAAATCAAATGCTCTAAGCCCATGTTGATTTCCCTCAAAATCTTCCCCCCTTATTTTTATAATGATTCTTTTCTTGTATTTCTTGACAGGCTCTTTCTGGATCCTATCACTCAGGTTTTTGTCTCTTCTTTCCTTGTTTCTATGTCATTCCCTGCTTTTCCTTATGATTCATCTGTTGAATAGCATTGCCATACTTAACCTGTGGACTTTTGCATAGTGTAGATTTTGCTTACTTTATGCATGTGATATAGTTCAAATGTGCCTCAGATTTTTAATTTTTAAGTTTTAATATGGCTGGAACCAATGATTCTTTGAATGATAAGCCAAACAAGAAATCTAATCTATGTAAAGATTAAAAGTGCCCTGTATATATATCATTTGGGATTTAAAGTTGAATCTGGACTAAGATTCCTAATTTAACAAATTCAGCAATAACAATGGTGACAGTTAAGACATACACAGTATACAGAGTATTTTATTAGTCAAATGGCATTTAAAATATTTAGTTTAACAATAACTAATATAATATTTTGTTTTCTTAATATCAAAATTAAATTTCTTTCTTTTCATGTTTATATGAACTAATACTTAAAACTTTTTTCTTTTATCCTTGAGAATTTAATCATAGTACTCACCAACAGCAGGTGGCACAGGGGAATCTGCCTGTGACAGGATAAAACACTAACACTTGGACCTGTGTGCCCAATCCCCACAGCATGGGGAACACACTCCTTGAGGATTATACTCATGGTGGCAATAACTAGTGTGCTCCAGAAAAGAGATAGAGAGATGATGGATATATTGCCAAAAAGAAATACATCATCTGAGACAGGATACATAATAATTTGCACAAAATAAACTGACAGTTCACAAAAAAATGTCTTTCACCTTCTGTCCTGTATCATGTCCATAACTCCTAAGAATATAATGTAGATGAAACTAATGTGACTCCTATCATCATGGAATTTGCAGTCCACTGGGGAAAAAGGATAGTCATCAAAAAATCGATGAAATTTATATATATCTCAGGAATGTATGAGGAGTGCTAAAAGCAAGTATTCAGATGATAAGAAAGCTTATTCAGTGAGCCAGACCTATGAACAACCAAAAAGACTTGCCTTAAGGAAGGGCTGGTGGGAATGTTCTGGGAAATGCATACTGCAAAGGCTGCATGGAAATGAAGTTTGATCCTCAGATGGACTGTCCTGAGGGGGAGAGTGTGGTCCACAGAGAGAAAAAGGGGAGAGTGATGGGCAAGTAGTGGAAGAAGCTTGCAATATTATGTAAAGCTAGGGAAAACTTGCTAAATTGTGTAACAATCAAATTCATACCTGAAAACAAGTGTTCTCTGGCTATAGTCTAGAAAACAGGCTGGGGTGAATCAAGGATAGCTACTGAAAGCCTCAAGAGTATATTATAATAGTCCCAGCAAGAAATAAAATAATTTCTATTACAGCAACAGTGATATTTGGAAAATAGCTGGGGACAGAGAATAGGATTTTCTGTACTATAAAACAGTATCAGAGAAGAACCAACCACTTCCAAAGTTACCAGTACTGGCCAGAAAGCCACTGAGGCTTGGCTGAAAGGGCTGGTGAGAGTCTTCCCACCTAGACCTACAGAGAGAGTCAGGAGCCATCGTAGAAATACCTAGAGATTCCACGGCCCCCAGCTCTTAACCACTGTGTTATCTCACAGTGAACCACAATTGCTTTTACCCTTGAAGTAGCAGGGTGGTGTTACAAAATAAGCATGAGTTTTTCACTTCATACAAACCTTGTTCTGAGATATACCAACAATGCCTTGGGGAGGTCATTTAATACCTCTTAGTTTTCCTTACTTCAGCCTTGAAAAGTGGAAAGAAAAATATATAACTGAACAGTCCCCCGTGGCAAACACAGAGCTGCTGTCCAATAAGTGAAAACTGAGTAAATGAACAGATGAATCTCATGATACAAATTTAAACATCTTTTATTGCATTAGTGTTTGTGAATATGATAGTCCTACACCAAAATAAACTGACAGAAAGTAAGAGTGTGGGCAGTGAAAATGAAGTAAGGAGAGTCAGGCCAAAAAACCAGGGCCAGGATTTTTCCATGTTCAAATTGCCATCCCAATATGGCTGCCCAGAGACAAAGGCATTAAGTCCGGGGCATGGAAACCCAAATATTTATTACTTCCATATTGAGACAACTGTCGATGTTTAATGCTAAAATGAGGATATCAGTAGAGACAGGACGTATAATCAGTGTTCTGGGGAAATGGAAACATTTCTAAATTCCTCCTTTAGAAAGTTAATCATGATGTGTATATTTAATGTACCAATAAAGATAATTAAAAAAAAAAAAAGAAAGTTAAAAAGACAGAGAACACATTACTAGTGCTGCTATGCCTGGGCATATCCCAGCACAAACTTCAAAGGTATGCTTTTACATCTAAAGGGAATGCAAAGCTCAGTTTATTCTCATGGGAGACTTGCTGATGACTGAATAAGTGGCATTGAAGGCACACACCATGGAAATGAGATTGCGTGAGTCACATCTTCTTCAGGCCTACTCAATCTGTTCCTGACTGACAACCCAACTTCATTCTACAGAGCGTCTCTGATGAGGTAATTCAACATATGACTAAATGAGCGATTTAGAGAAGTATTTGGGGATGGCATTTCTAACACGCCACAGAATTTTCCAAGTATATATGATTTACCTTTATGTATATGTAGAAATAAAAATACATGTGTATCTATACAGACAGAGAGAAGCTTTCCTAATTTTTATGAAATTGTATGGAAAGAATAAAAGGACAAGAATTAAGACATAAAGAGGAGTTTGTGGGTGTATTGAAAAACAGATCAATGAAAAATTACGCATTCATTTTTGGCTCACTACATGCCTGATGTTGAGCCCACAAAATAACCACCTAGATGAAGGAGTTTAAATGGAAAGTACTCAATATAAAACTATTGTGTTTGGATCTAAAATACAATACTATAGAAGACAAATAGTAGGAAGTGATTAACTGAACCTGGGGTGGGAAGCATTCACTGGGATGTCATATTAATATACAGTTTTGAAGGTTATAGAGTAGTTCTTCCATGGGACCACAGCAGAATGGGGTGAAGGAGAAAGCTTTCAGTTCCAAGAAAACTTTCTTTCACCCAAATGATGACAATGGTATTTTCCCAAAATAGTATAAATATCCAAGTTCTCCAATGAGAAGATGATCATGATCTTAGAAGCAACACCACTTAATAGAAGAAATACTGTACATTAGCTCTCTAGGCATGTCACTGAAACTCTCTTAACCTCCAGTGAGAGCTGGAATGTAGAATCTCTAAGTTTCCTTTTAAAACTAACATTCAATGATTGTATAAAAACTTCAAAACTATGGGGCCAAGCATCCTATCCACCCTGTTAGTCCTCCTCACAGAAGAAAGCTAAATACAATAACTTTAAAAGTCAAGAATGCTAAGATCAAGGAACTGTCTATCCATAGGAGGAATGAATTAGCCTTTGGCCTCAAGATCAGCTTTGGTAAAGCTGTCAATGTGATCAAATTATGTAATTTTCTGAGAGAGGGTCTCACTGTGCAGTTCCAGTTGGCACTGAACTCAACAGTGTAGCCCAGGTTGGCCGCAAACTTTCAGTAATCCACCTGCCTTAGCCTCTTGAGTGCTGAGATTACAGACATGTACTCCATGCCTGAAAATTTATGTAATTTTAAAAAGTTCTAACAGATAAACTGAATAAATTAAAACCAAAGAGGGAGAATTAATTTTAATCCTATCTATTATTTAATCCAGTATATCTAAAATATTATCATTTCAAAATATAATCAAGATAAAAATTAATGAGATATCTTACTTTTTAATGCTAAATGTTCAAATTTAGTAAATATTTTATAGTTAATGCATCTCAAATCAGACTAGCCACATTAGAAATACTCAATTGCCACACTTGGCCAGTGGCTGCTGTCTTAGATAGCAAAAGAGGGTGTATCTTCAGAAAAGGTTGGGTATCACTAGGGATCCCATGGTCCCTTCCCACAGGAAAGTATAGGTCTGAAGTTCATTTTGCAACACTGCAGTTGACATAGATTGTTAAGCCTTTCATCCCTAAGGAGTTTTCCCTGGAAGTAGTATCATTGTCCTTCCACACATCCCAGCAGAAAGCTGTACATTTTGTTCAGAGGATGGGGACATTTCTAAAGAAGGACAGAATCTACCAGGGACTTATTTCCACTATGTACAAGACAGCTGTGAAGAGCTTGCAAATGTTAGTTCCTATCAGCCTAAAACAACAAACTATGCCTATGCTAGACACTAGCCTCCTATTTCACAAGGAAATCGCCTAACATGAATGTAGGTTAAGTAACAAATGCACACAGCTGGCAAAGAGTAGAAAAGAAAGTCAGATTTATGACTGCGAGACTTAATTGGAAGGACTTGATTTTATCCTGTTAAATAGAATTCCTGTTAAATAGAATTCTAGAAAATCATAGTTCAAATAATCTAGAAAACAATAATCCCTCTTCCAGTCTTTGATACCCTGCATCACAAGGCTGAGCTCGATCTCTGTAAATACAGTACTGAAGTTTCTCTCTCAGTACTTTTGCTATGAACAAAATTCCATCATTTCTGCACAAATCAGTGTCAAAACCCAGCCCAATACTTCGTCCTTTTCTTTGAACAGAGTGGCACTGGGCTTTGTCTTCCTTATAACCAGGATTTGTCCTGCACTCTCAGAAAGGACAGTTTGGGAAGGCAGTAAGCACAGCACAGGAAAGTCTAGCTCTGGTACTTTCTTGCTGTGTGACTTTGGATCTTCTAATTTACTTTCCAAATTTCAGTTTTAGAATCTTTCAAATGGGGACAATAATGCTCACCTATCATGGTTGCTTTGATGATTAAAATTAATATAAATGAGCAATGTGTAGCATATAATAAACAATTATTGAGTAAGTCTTCTCTTCTGCAATTTCGTCCGGCCATCTCTGGTCCCATTATGCATTCCTGCTGCTTTGACTCATTTCTAGTTGCTGAGCTCTACTCCGGGTGGAGTATCTGTCTGTTTGAATAGGCTCTGTAAATATCACACAGGAAAATGGGACCCTGGGGTTTTTTGTCCCCTCAGCCTACTCAAGGGAACTGCAGTAAATGACACAGACATTGCACATGTTTCTTTCCTCTGGAGGATATATTACGCCTTAACTTAAGACTGTGGCAGAAATGTTCTGCCTGGGTGCTCTTGAGGGAGTGAACGGCACTGGCCATCCTTCCTACCTGGCCGAAGCCCTAGATTCTGCCTCTAGCTATTTCTGTTTTTCGGACTCTGCAGACTGTGGCCCACCAAGGGACGTGGCTTTGTTTAGCCCTGAAGGAGAGGATAATGAGGGAAGGGATGAGAATCACCTGGTGCTGAAAATCAATGCTATCGACTGCTAGACCAAAGGAAGAGAAAAAAACCTTGCTGCTTGTGGTAGACAAGAAGGTAGAGAAAGCTCTGGAGGTGGGTGCAGATCTCCATAATGAGAATGGGCAACCAGACCTGGCCAAGTGGCTCTTATTACACATCAACAATCCTGTCTAAGCAGCTCCCACCCTCTGGCCCCTACTGCTTCAGTCATTCGACAGAACTTTTTCTAACTTCTTTATCTGAATTGCAACAATGGAAATGTGAGTACTTTTTCACTCATACTAGTGAAGCTTCAATTTTTCTTTGATATATTTTGATATGTCTTATCTGATTTATGTATTAAGTAAATATTCTACAGAACTAGTCAATTGCTTTTCTAAATATTTTATTACAGAATTTCCTTTAGAATAAGTAATATTTACTTCAAATAAATTTTTGAATATTTCATTACTCATTACAAACGGACATACATATGATTTTGCATTAACAACTGTCCTTAAAAGATGGCATTTAGCACACAAGGGAGACAGAGTTAATTTTTTTAAATAATAAAACAAGATAAAGAATTCACATGCTGGTAAAGAAAGCAAATACATGAACATCTTCAATACAAGAGGTGTATAACTATTGCTCTAGAAATAAAAGTAATAAGAAGTAGCAACTTCCATCTGAGAGAAGAAATTAAGTCAAGATTTCTGTGAACTAGAGAGTTATTAGGCAAATGAAAAGAAAGAAAAGCAGAATACTTTTCTGTATTCAATTAAGAGACTAGCAAAAGTAATTAGAAAAAATATTTTTCCAGTGCTTTAAAATTTACAAAGTGATTTTATATAGATTACCTTTCTATGTTTATACCTTAGAACAACTCTAAATGATTAATATAAATAGTTTGGTGTGATATAAAGTATCTTTCATGGATAAAACATGATGTAGAATTCTATTAATCTGTAAAATTAGTTTTAATTTTAAAGTAATAAATTCAAAAAGCTAGCAAGATTTTTATAACAACCACTAGGGAAGGTCTTAAAACTTAAATTCTTTTTAAACAGTTAATATGTATTCATAAATTTTATATCTTAAATTTATTTGTTTAAGTAATTTATCTGAATAACAAACTTTTCCAAATACTTAATCTCTTTAAAAATAATAAATGATCCTAAAATATGAGAATTATTAAGCTTTCTTACCTGTCTCAATGCAATTTCAAGTAGTAAGATTTTTTTTTTCACCTTAAACCTACAAGTCAAAATCAATTGGTTGGGCCAGAGATTAGCTCAAGTGGTCCAGTGCCTACCTCAGAAGCAGAAGGGCCTGAGTTTGATCCCCAGTACCACAAAAGATGATAGATAGACAGATAGATAGATAGATAGATAGATAGATAGATAGATAGATAGATAAGAGAACAAACCTCAAAAAATAATCAATAGCTTGACATTCTAAAGTTAATCACTTACAGAGGGCAGAGGAATGGGAAAAAATGAGAATCAAGATATACCATGTACAGGTACAAATTTATAATGTTGAATATGACCACAATATATATACTTCAAAATGTACCAATAAATTTAATAACTGAAAAATATCAAATTAATCATTTAAATATTCTAATCAGCAATTAGGTTTTAGAACACAAATATGTACATAATGAAATGTATATAATTATTACCTAACAAAAATTGTAGTACAAAGAATTAATTTAAATCATATTTGGGTTTAAGGATATATAGCTGCCAAAGAAACAAACCAATTTTGTGAGAGATTTCTCAAGTGGTTTAAGGGATTTCATATTCAGTCGCATAAGGCTATCAGTGGAGATGTTGGCTGGGAAAACTGTAACTGGATATTTTTGCAGGTGATTTTTCTCATCTTTTCAACATTGAAAAAACTGAATGTTGCCTTATAATCACTATCTCAAATTTTTACAGAGCAAATGAATCCTTGGTGTGCACCAAAAGGAATTTCCAGATATATGAACAAGTGTGCGATAGGCTCTAAGTTTTAAGCCATCCCAGCTTCCATATGTACTTTGCTGGGTTTCTTTGACTATTTTAACATCTTCCAAATGAACCCTGCATCTTTGAGGTCTACAGAGGGTGAGGGTAGTTGGAGCCATTCATTAGCATGAAGTATTTTGGTGGCAGAGGAAAACACAACCAGCACTTGAGCAGCGAAATGGATGGATAGTTTGCAACTTCTGTTAAAGAAAAAAATGGGGTCCCCTCATGGAGAAGATATATTCTGAGAGGAAACACAGCCAGTAAGAATGTTCCGGTGACAATAGAGAAAGATAAGACCTCTAGTGAGGAAAGGAGAGTTACAGAGACAACAGAGAAAAATCCCCACAGATAGATGGGATTTGTAGACTGATCGGATTTCTGTTATTGCCAGAGATGTAAAAATGATTTCAACATTTCCACTCTAAATGCCTAGGAAAATAGTTATAATAAGGATGTTATCTGGATGCCTTCTATTCAAGAAAAAAAAGAACCTTTAAAATCTTCTTAGCATAAAGCATGTTGTTTGCTTAGGTAGGTATGAAGACAGGATTAGGGGACTAGCTAGAGAAATGCACTGGCACTAAGCATACACTTTTCCCTTTTAAATGTACAAGAGCAATGATCTTTTGAAACTCAGACTCACCATATATTTTTTTCCAAACAGCATCTCATTTCAAAGCTATTCCAAGGTTACACTTGAAAGCTTTCCATCATCTGCTGAAAAGTAATGGTCTGAGAAAAACAATGCTTTCAGTTCCTGCATACCTGTGTTTACTTTTGGAAAAGTAAAAGAAAATCCTATCCTATTATGCAGCTATTTTAAAAGATGCACACAAATAAGTTATTATTAATAAGATGAGAATATTTCTATAACAAAAACACAGCATACAAGTATATTTTTTCTAAAATACACATACACACACACGTACACACACACACACAAATGAAAAGAACCTTATTATGAAAAGTGAGGTGAGGAAGAAATATAAAATTTGGGTACTTTATATCATTTCTATAATAAACATGTATTATTATAAAAATAATAATCTAAAAATAATTGAGAAATATAAAAGATACTGACCCACTTAAAACTGATTCCTTAGGTTACCTTTCTAATGACTCTGAAGGAGTACAGATTATAAATTAACTAAATAAACACAAGTGCAATAGACCCTTTTAGTTATGCTGAGATACAGGGATCTCTACACAAACCTACCTTCCTCCTCCATTCCAGGTTCACTACACATTCCATTACCAGTTTCTGCTTCCACCTAGGTATACCCATAAAAATAAGTAAATCTAATTGGACAGATTTAAAATAAGTACATTCATGTACACCCCTTAAAATACCAAAATCCAGGTGTAACCAAAAAAACAAGTAGATATAACTCTTGAGTTTTCATTTTCTGCTCCCTTTGATCTTTTCTTATTTTAAAGACATTCTGCCCAGCTTCATTCATAGGCTGCCTAGTGAAAGTGTCCAAAATGAAACAGAAAGACAACTTTCTCTTAATGCTGAGAAACTTTTAGGGTTACATCCTCCCAAAGGAAAATGTCTTTTAGTTTTATTATTTATTTTTCCTTTTCATATTCTCAAGAAATGGGTTCTCCAACTCTCGGTGCAGTGCTAATTTATCTGGGGAAGTCATGTTGCCCTATTTACTACACTAATGGCAAGGGCAGGCTTTGGTAAATAGGTCTCCAGCAAAGCCAAAGGGCTCTCATGATTCAATTGGCTGAGCAGTCTCTGACATGTAAGCACCTCCACCTTGCTTCCCAGAGGAGTATAAGCCTTGTCAGTCCCATAGAAATTCTACCGAGCTCTGGTTAATGGAAGAAATTGTGACCCATCCAAATCCAGATGAAACAGATATGTTCAGATGCTAAACCTAATAAGCCAGAGGAGAGCCTAATGTCATCAAAACAAGAGATACAACAGAGCCCCTTTGGAGAAGGAGGACAAAGGTCAATGCACCACACACCAAAGCACTGAGTAGTAGTAAGAGAGGAGCCCTTCTAGCTCCTGGCCTGGCTTCTTGGTACCTGTGCCCAACACTTACCCTAAGCACATCTGTTTCTTGCTTTGAAGCCCTGAACAATATACTCAACCTCTATGGCTCAGTCCCTTCACATATAAAATTGGGTTTCATAGTAAAATTTCCTTAGAGTTACTGTGAGAAAGAAATAAATGATGTATGCAGTATCTGACACATGATGAACTCTCAACAAATACTGCCTGTTGCTAGTAAGTGTGCCGAGGCATGTAGACAGACAAACCCTAAACCTTAAGGGTTAGGCCAGGAAAGTAAAGCTCTGAACCAGGAATTCCCAGATGACTATACTAATCAGGAACTGAATCCAGCTGGCTACATGGTCAGTGTCCTGTGCACACGCCAGGACTTTCACATATTTCCTACTTAGTGGAGGCTGACTATTGTAATTCATCATCTTTTCATTTGCATATCCCTAATTGAGGTTGTATGTTTTTTAAGACAGGAAACGTGTTACAGTGTTTTTCCGATCGTAAGTTATGACCTATTCTGCTCTCCTCACATTCATTAAAAAGGTAAGGAAGGACTCCGTTTTAAAGGGGTCAGTCTGAATTAGATTGCCTCAAATGTTTTTCTGAGGATAATATTCTGAGTTAATCTTGACCACCATGGTAAATAAAGAAACATAATTTTAAAGATTAAAAATAGAATAGGTAATATCAAAATGCATCACTCTTGAGAAGGGTCTGACTGTCTGCAACTTACTTTAAGGTGAAATTTAAAATGTATTCCTTACAATGCAGAACAATCCAACATTTGGAAAAACTTTGCGTCTATGCATTACTCGGGTGACTACTAACAGACACAGTAATATCTCCACTCAGGAACTCTTGCAAACAACTCGGTTCAGAGACCCCATATCTGGTGACAAATACACTGTGGCCCTTTCCCCATGCAAACACAAACACAGCCATCTGCCCAAAAATTGTAAAACAAACTAAGTTCACAAACTGAGGGACTACTATATTTTCTTAAAAACTTTGCTGACTCAGTGCTTTAATTCCATATGTAAGTCGCAAGACAGTTTCCCAAACTTGTCTTATAAAAAGAGTTCCCTAAAATAAATTCCAAATGTTCAGGCCAGTGATAGCAAATCCTATATAGCTGACAGTGCCTAGTACATCATAGGTTCACTACTACTATCCCAGGCTGTTTCTCCACAGACTTTCATTTTGAAGAAACAGGAGCATTAACTTTCCATTACAGAGGAAATTCACTGAATGAAGAATTCATTCTCCTTGTTGCTCATCTCTACTTACGTAATACCACACTCAGACTAAAGAGACTCTCCTCAATACGCACAGTTGTTTGAGCAGCTCCTGTGGCACATGTATTTATCAGGCATTATGTGCAAGGCAACGGAGATACATCTAGATGGAGGGCATAGTTCCTGACCTGCAACAGCTTACAGTAGACACATTTAACAGCTAGGAAGGTGAAACTTGAGGAGCAGAAGATCTGAGGTTAAAAAAAAAAAAAATGAAGCCCTTGACGTGCACATATGACTTAACCTTGGGTAAGTTGCCTTTTAATAGGGTGCAGAATTCAAAAACAGTAAAACTGCGCTGGCAAGCAATATTTCTTTTTGATTGATGTCAATTAAATATAGAAGATTTTAATATCAACATCAGGGCAAGAAAAGACAAAGACAAAACAAGAATCCAAGAGTATATCAAATTATACAACTTGAATCCAGGCAGATGGGGTACAAGGTATTAACATCTCTCATCTGGACTTCTTTTTTTTTTTTTAGGTTTTTTTTTTAGGTTTTTTGAGACAAGGTCTCACTTTGTGGTTCAGACTGGCCCCGAGCTCAGCCTCAAATTCACATCACAGCAAGTCTCCTGCCTCTGCCTCCCGAGTGCTGGGATTATAGGCGTGAGTCACCACGGCCGGCACTGTGGTATGTGGTACTGGTTGCTGCTGGGCGTGAGTCTCCATGCCCAGTATGGTATGTGGTTGCTGAGGAATTGAACCTGGGTCCTTGCGCTTGCAAGACAGGTGCCAGAACCACTGAGCTAAATCCCCGGCCCTCTCATCTGGACTTTTGTGGGAATTTCTAACAGGTCTTCTGCTCCTGGTCTTGCCTTCTTTTTTTTTTAACTGAGTTTATTGGTATATTTTAGCAATACATTATGATCATATTTCTCATTGGCAATTTGCACCTGTATACAATATATCGTTGCCCTCTTAAAGTCTGTTTTTCACAACACAGCCCGAGTGACTGCGTTTAACCACTTGCCAAATGAATGCTTTTTCTTCACAAGGTCTTTGGCTATTTCCTTTGCTGTGCAGAAGCATTTTCAGTTGGTACAATTTTTTTGTTGATTCTCAGAACAATTTCCCATGCAATTAATGTTCTGTTCAGCAAATCCTTGTCTACACCTAAGACTTCAAGAGTTCTACCTATTTTGTCTTGCAGCAGATTGTTTCAGCACTATGGAAAGCAATATAAAGAGAGCTCATAAAATGTAAACTAGAAATACCATGTGACCCAGCTATGTCACATCAAGGGATCTTCCCCAAAGAGTTAAAGCATCACATTATAGTGATACAAGCTTATCGATGCTTACAGCAGCACAACTCATAACGCTCAGTCTCAAAAATGGCCTAAGTTCTCACCAAGAGATGAACAGATAATGAAAATGTGATGTTTATACACAGTGAAGTACTATTCTGACATAAAGAAGAATAAATTGAAATCATTCACAGGTAAATGAACATACTCTGAGACTATAATGGTAAGTGAAATAAGTCAAACATAGCTTAAATATCACCTGGCTTCTATCACATAAGAAGCCCAAAACATAAACTGGAGCAAAACAAAAGATAGACAATAGGAAGTGGGAAATCTTTTTCAAATGGGGAGGGGAGCAAAAGATGGAGTGAGAAAGAGAAAGAGAGAAGAAAGGAAAATAATTGAAATAGTAGAAATAGAGCTTTTAGCAAAGGCAAAGGATTGAAAAGCAAAAGGAGGGCCAGGGAGTTAGCTCAGTGGTTCCGGCACCTGTCTTGCAAGCACAGGGTCTGGGTTCAATTCCCCAGTGACCACATATAATACTGAGTGTGGAGACTCACGCCCAGCAGCAATCAGCACCACGCACCACAGTGCCGGGTATGGTGGCTCACGGCTGTAATCCCAACACTCCGGAGGCAGAGGCAGGAGGATTGCTGCGATGTGAGTCTGAGGCTGAGCTCAGGGCCAGCTGAACTACAAAGCAAGACCCTGTTTCAAAAAAAAAAAAAAAAAAAACCCTTAAAAAATGCAAAATGATCAGGAAGGGAGGGAAAACATAGTAGACCAAAAAAGAATTCACATGGGCTGTATGCGTGTACCAATTCCCCACAATGTTACCATTGTTTCCTGAAAACATGTACTAATAACAATAAATTTTTAAAAGAATGACCTCTGGTTTCCCGTGTCACTCAGGGAAGCATGATCTGCAAAGTTCTATGATGTGCTCAGTATGACCTTCTTCTGACCTTTCTCTTTCTTGCCCCAGAAGCTTCTTAGATGATTCTTAACATCCTAGGCAGGTTTCCACCCAGAATCTTTGTGCTTATATTTTCTTATTTTTTCATATATGGATATTCTTTTTATGTCTATTAGGTTTTTACTCAAAATCATATTACTGGGACTTCCATTAACCACTTTAGCTAAGACTATAACCCAACACCTATACTGACGGGTACTTTCAATCTTCTTTTTTGCTTCTTCTTAGCCTTTATCTTTAGTAACATGAATTTTACTTAACTGTCTTATGCATTGTTCATGAACATTTCACTAGTACATAAATTCTATAAGGGCAGAGTTCATTGTCTGTTTTATTCTACTCTTTCTTTATAATACAAAATCAAGTACCTGAACCCTAATGGCTACTTGCTAACCATATTGTGGAGAATGAATGTAGAGTATTAAAAAATGCTTCAGGCCTAACATAGGCCAATATTTATGAGAAATAAATTTAAAGAAGGAATAAGAAGTCATATGCAATTGTATTATTTACTTAATTCCTCGCTTTATTAAAAAGAGTTGAGGTAACTGGGAAACAGTAATTTTTCCAATTCACATGTCTCTATCTTATCTTCTTAGGAGAGTCATAGAATAAGTTTAGAGTAGAACAGACCTAGGTAAAAGCTGGCATCACTTTGATTTAATGATTGTAATATAAAGCAAGTCAATTTTTTCATAAACTCTGATTTTCTAATTTACATAAAAATAATGACAATAATGTTTACATCTTAGTCTCTTTAAAGTAGGTTTAGAGAATATGTATGAAGTTTGGGTATAGTCCATTGTTCATATGAAGAGTACACTAAGTGGTAGTATAGTCCATTTTTCATATGAAGAGTACACTAAGTGGTAGTATAGTCCATTGTTCATATGAAGAGTACACTAAATGGTAGTATTACTCTCATTCTTTAGTATGCTGTTTTATCCTCTATCAATTAACTCATATTTAAGTTTTGAATTAAAGAGCTTCATTAGAAATTGTAAGTCCAATTCATTGAGTAGGCTCAAGTAATACAAGCCTCATACTGAGTAATCATTTGGAGACCACAACGTAGGATCTAATGAGGGATAATTCATTGTTGACATTCTGGAAGGGAGAATTTTTCATTTGGAACCCTGACAGGAACCACCTCTCATTTGTCATGAGCCACTGGCATTACATAAACTGTCCACACATTCTGACTCATAATCCTACACCCTCTACCTACAACATATGATATGCTTACTCAAACTATCAATATGTGCAGTGCATGATAGGATACAGCACCAAGTAGGTATCAAAGCATAAGGAGATATCATTTCTGAAAAATTCCCTTTGAACTGTCTTTGAAAACCTTTTTAAGTTTTTGAAATGTAAGTTATAAAATTGAAGAACATAGTATAGAGTGCCTGTTTTTAAAATGGTTAAAATCTAGTTGGGGTGGGGAAAATCACTAAATATAATCAAATTATGTAGAGCTATGTAAGTTATGCTGCCATGAATGATGGAAAGATGGTACTCAATTAATAGGAAGGAAAGGCAGAGGAATTATTATGGCCAGCTTTGACTCTATGGAAGATAGAGTTCTTGTCCTATTTCTTAAAGGAAGGATAAAATTTAGAGAAGCACAGCCATACACAGGTGGGGACCCCATTGCTGGAAGCAATCCTGCAATGACTGAGGTAAAAAGGGGGGGATACTGGGAAAAGAGAAGCTCTACTAAATAAATCTGACGGAAATGAGTATGATGAATGGCTAAACTCTGGAGCGTTCACACAATTCAATAAATTGTTTTAGTGTGAATTATTGATTCCCTCAAAACTAGCATTAAAACCTCACTATATAGATTCAAAAGAAGATTTGACTGGGAGCTAGTGGTTTATAATACCCACCATCCAATCCTAAGTCTGTATGACTTTAAAGTGTATGATTTTTTTCTCCCAAAATAATTTAAAAGCTTTAAGACAAATGAGTAATTTGGGAAGAACCTGACTGAATAAAAAACAAGAAATGTCTGACTCAGTTAATGGATTCACTTAGCAAGTGCTGTATTTATTGAACACTTATTTTGTATGTATCATTACTCTTTGTGCTGATGAAAATCAACAAAACAAACTATGGTACCTGCTTCCACAGAGCTTATATGTTAATTTATGTGCCTGTGTGACCATGGAAGGAATATCATGCCTCAACATATTTCTCATTAAATACAGGCATTTTTAAGTTGGCCTCAATTTCTAGAATCTTCTAATAAAAGACACTCCCAAAACCTTATTGTTCTTTGATGTACTCTACTTAATTGACTGAGTTCATACCTTGTTCTAAGAACCTTTTGGCACAATTATTTCACATAATTATAATAGCTGAGAGTTACTACTAGCATATACTACAGGTGGAAAAAATTGAATTTCATAGAATGTAAGAGAAATTCTCAAAATTTGCAATATGTGAGCAGAATGGACATAAATGTAGGGCTTTTCTTAAGTACCAAGAATAAATGCTTTAAAATCATTGTTCCACTGCATTTCTAAATGTTATTATACTTATTCCCAAGAAATTTCAAAAATAAAAAAGCAGAATTCTTAAATCTAGGTTGTAGGCAGGAAGATTTCCTGGAAAGAGTAGTAAGTCACAGTTCAGAAAGCCTGACCCCTACACCAAGCCTGCCTCTGACACAGATCAACAAAGTAATTGGTCATTTACTCTTCTACTCTAGTTTTTCCTTTTTCTTTTTTTAAATCTGTGATATTAGCCAAATGCTTGCATTCATGTTTCAGGGACTGTGGACTTGTGGATGTACACATAAGTACATTTGCTGTGCAATGAAAGAAGGAAGATAGCGAGATGAGGAACACAAAATATTTTGGGAAATTATCATCAATATCATTACTTTCAGTAGAGTTATTTGCAGAAATACATTGATACGGACCTCCAATGTTTTCTGATCAAAGAGGCACTTTTCATCCAACACAGGCAATTTCAGATCAAAGTGGAACGGCACAGCTACAAAATGGTCATACTGCTTCCTTTTGTGTGAATGTAATTAAATGGTTCTAATTATATTCAATAAAAAGTTAAAACAAACTCAAGCCAATAAGATATGAATCCTTACTGCTTAATGTGAAACCAATAAAACATAGCACATAATTAATATCTTTTAATTAGACATTGCCATTTTGGTGGAAAGCCTTTCTTCTAGAAAATAGGTAACCAAGTAACATAATTTTCAATCTTTGGTTGTGATAACTGTCAGTTAATTCTATCACTTCAGCCTTGTGAGACGTCCTACTCAACCCATGACAGACCATTTGCTGCTCTTCCAAGTGTCCTTCTGAGCCCCAGGCCATGGTCATCGCCTCTACTCACTTGCCTCCCTCACTCCAGCCTGCTTGGTAAAACTCCATTAGTTGTCAAGATTCCACTTAGAGTTGACCTCACAGTGAAACCTTTCTTGGTCAGCAGGTCAAACTGTACTTTTGTTTGTTTGTTTTGACCCTGCACTAATATACTGCATAGCACTCCTCTACAGGGCTGGTGATATGGCAAATCACTTATTTATGTTTGTAGCTTATCCTAAACTGTAGACTTTCTAAAAGTAAGAACTACTTTCCATTGATCTTAGACTCTAAGACTAATACTAGTACATAAATTTAACATAGCACATAAATTATAGTTGCCATTCAAAGATTTTAATCAATGACTGAGTAAACAGTGATCCAGAAGTAAGACATATATCTGTGTGTGTGTGCATGCATGTGTGTGTGTGTATGTGTACACTAGTGATCCAGATTTAATGTCTTGATTGCTACATGAAAAAATTACAGTAGTTTTAAAAACACCATTCTCAAAAACTTCTTTTGGTTGTAGTCTTTAGGAAGGCTCAATCTGACAAAACATACTGGAAAAAAACAGATTGTGACATTAATGGTCTATTCTGTAAAGGAAAAAAATGGACAAGAGATATTTCTATCCTTTGAATTTGAAGGACCTTAAAGATTTGGGTCACTATAACAATAATCACATCAAATCCTGGCAAACATCAGAAAATACACACCAGAGGGAAAATTGTATCAGAACCAAGGAGGTGGTTCTGAGTACAAAGGAAATAAAATCAAACACTTCAAAATACAAAAATAATACAAATTGTAAAATATCAGATGAGATTGTATGGACATGAACCTGGTAAAACATTAGACTCCTTTAAACTGCAAACTCTTTTATAAACCTTGGCATCTCAGAAGGAAAAACTAATCACAAAATAAAATTATGCTTTATACAAGAAAGTATAAGAACTAATTATTGAAATGTAAGTATATTTAAAACTGAAATGAATTTACTCATATGCACACAAGATTGTATATGTTGTATGTAGCAATGCATATGGTCTCGGTTTTTATTGGTCTTGTGTCAAAACTATTCATATTTCAGTATAAATTAGTCAAGGAACTGAGAATTTATTAATAAATCACCTGAACTTGGGTAAGGCATTGCTAGAAGTGTTTTCATTCTTTAGCTTATGAATTAAAGGAGGAAATGTAGAGCTAAGTCTATGAAGACAACTGCTAAGAGTTATGAGTAGAGATTTCTCAAAGACCACATCAAAAGAACACTAGACTAGGTTTTCCTGAACTTCCTAAATACAACAATAAAATAGCAAGATAACTGTGCATTCTTTATATAAATTATTTATGGTTCTTCTGCTGAAGAAAGCATTTTATCCTTTAAAAAATAAGTCAGGAAAACATTAACAATTTGCTAATTTTTCTAAACAATGAACAGCTTGCACATGATTGAGAATGAGTTGCCGGAATCCAACCTGATAGATGTGTGGCTAACTCTGCATGCTTTTAAATATTTTACTATGTTATCAGCTCCATCATATGTATGGAAGAAAACTGATAACTCAAATTAATTTTCAAAGTAGTAAAAAGTCAGTTTTATAGAACTCCATATCATGATCTACAGAATGCTTCCAGGCTATCCTTGTAAAAGAAATGGTTAACAAAACATAAACACTACCTGTTTGAAATTCAAATGGTAAACAAAAAGACTTACAAAAGAGTGAGCAGCAGGGAGTTCTTTAGTGAAACTTGTAAGCACAAGAAACGAAACTTTAATACCCAAACACATTAAATACTCCCCCAGTAAAATAAAAGGAAAAACATTCTGTATTGATTTTTAAGGTGTATATTTTAGGTATTAAGTCTTATCTGCTTCTTAATTTTTTTTCCTCAAATGCAATCACTCTCCTTATGAACTTCCTTTCATAAGAAATACAAGCTCAAAATGTGAATTGAAGATGCAATTCACTTAAATTATACAACTGGAATTCCACAGCTGGTTTATCTGCTCAGTGCTGAATAGTGTCAGAATCTTTCCCAATAAGAACGCCCTAGTTCACGACAAGGGCTAAATCTCCCAAACTTAGACTCAACTTTGGAAGCTCATTAGCTACACAGCAAACGAATGTCAGAGGAGTGACAAGACGGGGCAGCGACGCCCACACAGCCCAAGCAACCAGCCCACCCAGAGCGGATGATCTGCGTGATTAACATCACCTATTCCCAATGATAATCATTTTTTTTATTGGCAGAGAACGGCCAGGTTTCCACAGATCACATTCTAACGTCCTCACAGCCACTAGATTTAAAACCCGGCTCTTAACAATTAAACTGCACAACACAGGCAGCTCACAGCACTTTTTCAAAGAAAGACTAAATTCTAATTCAAAGCGTGCTCTATCGTTTTTTTTTTTTTTTTTTTTTTTAACAACAACAACAAAAAAAACCTCCTCTCATTTCTTGGTCTGGCCTACCTAAATAATGTTCCTCTTTCCCGG
Organism: Petromus typicus; assembly: GCA_004026965.1. Classification (NCBI taxonomy): domain Eukaryota; kingdom Metazoa; phylum Chordata; class Mammalia; order Rodentia; family Petromuridae; genus Petromus; species Petromus typicus. The sequence continues at coordinate 34,698 of PVIR01005716.1, forward strand.
CCCCTCCACCCCCCAAGTGTGAGCATGAACCTGAATTATAAACAGTTCAATGTGAAGGTCACTTCACAGCGGCGTTCCAACGTGCTCCCCCGGCGAGGCTGCACGGCGACAATAAAACAAAGCCTTTGCAACCACCTGTAATAATCTGCCTGCTCAGCCAGCAATCCGAAAAGTCCTAGAGCTACACAAGGTAGACATTTTCTGCAGCTAGTTTAACATGTATATTGTGCCCAGTTGCCGTCTCGCTTCCTCTTACCTTAACGTTAGTCCGGAGTGCACAGTAACATGCAAAGAACATTGCAGTAAATAAGGAGCATATGGACCGGTATTCAGCTTCTCAGCACAGCGCAAGCCCCACACACACGGTCCTGGGCATGTGCTACTAAGGAGCATCCGTTCCCTCTGTCAGTTTGAAAATGCATTGATCTCTGTTTTCTCTGACTACAAAACGACATGTCTTGAAGGCACTGAATGAGAGCTCAAAATCTCTTCATTGGCTATATATAGCCTTGTGCCCAGTAATTTCAATTAGCCGAGAATTCAGCATCTGAAAGTTAAGACCTCAGTTGCTTTTCCTTCCAGCATTTTAAATCACTGGATTAAAAAAAAAAAAAAGGAGGGGGGAATGAGCTCACCCAGAAAGGAGGGGGGAAAGGTGAAGAATTGAAATTTAACCAATGAGTTACTTATATTTCTGGAGAGCCCTGCTGTTATCCTATTAGATACTTTACGATGGGCTTGCATCCGGCAGACTGTAAATGAGGAAGAAGCCTTTTCCCTCTGGAGGTCTAATAGAAACTCTGCATTATATTCCAGACTATTCTGATGCAGCACCCTGTTTGGCAAATACTACAAAATCACTAGCAAATACGTCTCATTCTGCTTCTCCTCCGTGTGGAACAGGGGAAGAACCAAAGGATAACTGTCTCGCAAAGTCCCCTAAAATGTGAACTGGTTTCCCCTGGGTGTTCTGTAGTTATAGGGCTGGGAGGTCCTACCTTCCCTTACTTCCCAGCCCTGTAAATGTTAGATCTTCCAGGGATATCTAAAGTTGCTGGGCTCTCTAATAAAACAATGTATGCAATTTTCCAGAACTACAGTATACTTTATTGATAAGCGATGATCAACAATGGAGGATGAGATTAGACTGAAAACAGAAGATTCCAGGGGATAGCATAACCTCAGACCAGCAGTTATTGATGTTGAATATAAAATGTTCAGCTGCTCTGGAAGAAGAAAGCCAGAGGGGGGAAAAAAATAAAAGCTTCTACCCCTCCAAATCCATAAGGGAAAAAAAAACTCAATTCAAAAACATCATCATCGTCAGACGCTACTGTCTGTTGTCATTCCTGTCAGGCATTGGGTGGTACAAATTAACTCGATTTTTACTTAGGCAAGAGGAAAAGTCCAATTTAGGGTTCTAAACTCTTAATTTCCTGATTTAGGAAGCCCTCACGCTCAGCTAGAATTCTACAGCTATCTGGCGAAATGCAAGCAAAAAGGAACAGCTCTCACTGCAGTAAAAATAGTGGGAGGAAAAGAGTGGTTCTGTCTTCGCCACAACGCTCCCCATCAGCTGACAGCAACAGGGAAGATCAGCATAACTCACTGGAAAAAGCTGCAGTGACTTTTTGGATTTTTCTTTCATGTGTTTTGCACAAGCCGCCTCCCTCTGGAGCCCGCAGTGTGCTGAAGTACAAGCAGAGTCATGGACACTTCTGCTGGGCAGTGAGGTGAGGCAGCTTCAGGGGGAAGCTAGGTCTTTCAGGGAGAGAAATTAAGGAAAGGAGAGCAGGATTTTCTATCTCTCTCTTAATGACAAGCATTCAGAAAGTGGCGTCAGTTCTGACTAAATAGCTATTTTGAGCTGTCATTGTTTGTGCTTTTTTTAGGAAGAAAAAAAGGCAATCTTCTCTTAAGCTGGAGATTCTTCAGCAGCATAAGAGAAGACAGCCACTTAATTTGATTTTCAGTTCCGTCTGTCACAGGAGCCTAGGTAATTACAAACTGTAAGCACTTGCAACGCAACCAGTGACTGCCAGGACATTAAAAAATAGACACGCATGCCCAGCTAGCACCATTCCACAACTTTTATTAATGGCTTTAACTGCAGGACCAAGTGTTTCAGTTCATAATACTTCCTTCTCCCGAGGTCCTAGCAGGTTACATTTCCTGCAGCTCTTTCCAATAAATGAACCCAAACATAGCAAACTACCATGGAAAACACTGGAGAATTTTAAAATGATTTCATCCCCTGGGGGTTCAAAGGATTTTTTTTAAGTAGTAAATTCAACATCTGTGAATTACTACTGTTAAATATTTTTTCTGTATTAGGATATGAGAGAAAGGGAAATTAATGTAGTATTATTATTTTAAGCCTCCAGAGCATTTGGATAGAAAGAGCAAAAGAAGAGATGGAAACTCCTACAAATCTCAGAGCATTTCACAGGTAAAGACCAAACAAAAAGGAGTTACAGGTGAAAAAACGTGTTTCTCTGGTGAGATAATGAGAAATCTTCTAATACAACTTCACATATAACTTTAATGCCTGTACTTTCTTTTTAAAGCTCTTGTCCTTGAGAACCTTTTGAAGCTCCCAAGTATATTTTCTAGTCTACAGAATCTCAGTACTGGTGTGGACTACACCTGTAGATTTCCTTTCTATTTTCCTCAAGTGCCCTGGAATGTCTGTCTTAGTACATTCATTTTATAAATGCAAGAAATGAGACATTAACTATGACTGTGTACTACTAAAAAAGTATTTCCTTTATTTTTTTAAGGCAAAACCTCATCTGAGTAGTGTACCAGTAATATGAATAACATTTGTTCTTAGAGAAGAAATTTTTTAATAATTACATAGTTTTGGAGGCCACAGAATAAACCTAAATTTTAATACTACTAGGGGGTAGTCCTAGAAAATCATTGATATGTCAGATTCTTTTCTGTACCACTTGCAAAACAGGGATAACATTTAATTCATCATATCATTAAGAAGATTAAAGATAAATCCTGCTCAAGGATTTATCAAGTCTAAACGAATCAACAATTAAAATATAAAAATTAAAACTATAAACATGTTAGAAGAAAACAAATATGGTTTTGTAAAATGTGGAATAAAGAAGCCTGAAACTATCCTATGTATGTAATATAAAAACAGGAAACTATATACAAACTATACTAGGAAAGATATGTATATACAAACAGAAAACTTCTGCTTAAATAAATAATACAAAAATGACAAAGTTGGGAAATATTTGCAATATAGATGAGAAATTTCCTTAAAAGACAAAAATACTTTCATAAATCTCAAGAAAAAATATAATACTGAATAAAAAATAAGTAAGAAATATAAAATGACAATTCACATACACACATACACACAAAAAAAACTGCAAAGCACATGGAAAATGCCCAATTTCATATTTAAGAAAAAGCATAAAAATTAGAAAAACAATTTAAATTGATACATTGAATACTAATTGGAATACATTAACTGATGAAAAATTTTTGAAAGGTAATTTGGTTATCTATTAAATATTTTCAAATGCATCTTCTCTTCAATTGATGACTTTATCTCAGATACATGTATGTGTACATGTATCTAAATATCCATTAGTGTAGGAATTAGTTTTTGAGATTATAGATTATTTTATACCACAATATATTATAAAACTATTAGAAAATATAATTAACTAATAATATTTATGTAGAAAGATGTTAAATGAAAAATAAGGTTATTAAAGGGCTAGTATAGTATGAGCCTGTTATGTGTGCATATACACATGTATTATGATAAGTAGGGAGAGTGTATATAAAGTGTTAACAATGTTGGTTATTAGGAATTCAAATTTGGCCTATGGAAAGAAGCATGGTCTTCCCTTTTATTTTTCATTTTAAACACTTTCATGTTCAGGAGAGTCATTCACAATGTTCAGAGGATAATTCACTACCGCTTGCTAGCAAATGTGAGAAACGAAGTTGCAGAGAGGAGAGATTGTGAGGACTGGATCTGTCTTGCAGCACCCTCATTGAGCAAAGGCCAGAGGATGACTGTAAGACGGGAAAAGGGATCTGCTGATTCCTGAGCTGGTCCTAGTCCTGAGTTCTTCTCAGTGTGCACATCAAGTCCGCTCTATCTGTAATGTCAGTGTGAATATACACTGAAATATGTGTTTTTAATATGAAATATGTGAATATATGTTTTTCTGGGAACATGGCTCTAAATACAAACCAAATACTTTATTTTATTCTGAAATAAAGTATCTACCAACTAAACTAAGCTACACTCAATTTTTACCTTTTTCACTACATTTTGAACCTACCATGTACATATTTTCAGTGTATGTATTTTTAAAAATGAGCATGTAATATTCTTTAAAATATATCCTAGATTTATTAAAATTTTGAAAAATATTAAGATAATATACAAATATAATTTTTTAAAAACTAAAATAATACCAGCAACGCTATCTGTTATTGTGGATAAGCCTTCTATATTGATATTCTTTCTTATAGGTAAACAGTTTAATCATAGGCATAAGTTGGCTTTATTTTGTTTTGTTTTGTTTCATTTAGATAGGAAACATTTCATATGTTTAAATGCTAATGATCCATTAAGTCTCACTCCAAACTCATTAAATCAGAATCTCCTGGGACCTAGATTTTGGTAGATTATAAAGCTTCCTACCTGATCTTAATGTTCAGCAGGATTGAAAATTACTGCTTTGGAGCAGGGATCAGCAAACTGATTCTTTAAAGGACCAGATAGTAAATATTTTAGGCTTGAAAAATATAAATCTGTAACACCACTCAACTTTGATGTTGTAGAAAAAAGCAGAATATTTAAATGGCTATATAAGTATACACTGCTTAGCATGTTTCAATAAAACTTTATGAACAAACATTAAAAGTTGAAGTTTATTTAATGTTCACATGTAAGAAGATATTTTTTTAACCACCTAAAAATGTAAAACCATGTTTTTGTATGCTTTTGCCAACCCTTCCTCCAAAGTCTAGAGCAGTAGTTGTGATACTATGGTTTTTGGTCCAATAGCAACAACATACATTGCAAGTTTGTTAGAAATACAAATTCTGACCTGGGGATACTACTCAGCAGTAAAACACTGCCTATCACAAAGACTTTAGTTCATTTCCAGCATCCATACAGGGGGAAAGGAGGTAGGGAGGGAAGAGAGAAAATAGTAAGAAACCAATTAAAATTCTCAGGTCATACATCAAACTACTAAATCAGAAATTTTTGGTATGTGACTCAGCAATGTGAACTAATACGCCTCTCCCATGACTTCCATGTAAGCAAATGTTAGAGAACCACTGCTCCCAAGGAAAAGGAAAACACTGATATCTAAGATCTTACAAAGTAGGAAAATGTGCATTTCAGAGGAGCCAACCATAGAGAGAAGTACTGGAAATGAAGAGACTGATCCCAAGTGTAAATGAGATACTAGCAGAGTGGATGTCTAAGCCTCTGCAGTGGGAGCCACTTGAGCAAGAACCAGATAAACACCTTGTGCCTTAGAGTGTTTTCCCTCTTGGAACTTTAACACTTCCTGGAGCTTAAAAAGCAAACAAACAAACAAACAAAAATCAGCATTTGAATTCATTTTTCTGCTATCCATCTGTTGTGTGACTGCAGACAAGTCACCTAACCTTTCTCTGCCACAGATTATTCTCCTGGTAAAGGCCACAAACCTACTTTATATCATCGCAACAGAGACATCCCAAGGAAAAAAGAAACAGGTTCACAGATTGTTTGCTTTTCTGTTAGTAACAAAGCAAATTTAATAACTAGTAGGATTTAGTGTAAAGGGGATTGAAATGATAATGGGGAAAGGTAATGGTACAAAGATGTTGTCATTTCTCTTGACCACATTCTAAATACCCAACTGATACTCCAACAGGATGTGAAGACCATCTAGGATTTCCCTGATTTTCAATCAGCCTTAAAGGGAATACTCTGGAAGTTCAGTTCTCTTAGCATATTCTCTGAATATATTCTTCATTTTAGATCAATGAATATAAGCCAATTAGCAGATCCTAGGATTTATTACATGCTCCTTGAAATTTTTCTGAGATCATACTTACTAATTTATAGATTATAAAACACTTCAGTGAATTCCAGAACTTTGCACTAAAGCATCCCCAAAGTAAAAGAGATTGCCTTATAAATATCCAGAGGCATAAAGGTGCAATAGAATATATGTTCTATTTCTTGTCATAGAAATTAATATATTACACGCAAGATGAAAATATATCTATATGTGTTACAGTGTAATGTATTATACTATTTACCACCTACGAAATATACTAAGCTCTGAAGCCAACACAATAAGCATCCGTGGCTGTGAGTACTCTCTGCTCTGTACAGCTAGGGGCACTCTTGCCTCAATTGATGAATTTGATTCTTGATTCTCACATCAACCCCTAACATGTTGTCACCAGCCCTTGTGCATATAATAGGGGAAAGTGGCATAATAGTTAAGTGAACTGCTCAGATTTATACAAAAAGTAGAGGTTCAACTCTCACGATAGTTTTTTTCTAATTTCAAAGTTTGGAGCAAAATTTTCAAGATCCCAGCACCTAAACAGTGATTCCTCGCTCCTTCAGACATAACACTATATTTTTATGTAAATATTTCTAATATCCCATTTGTAGTCATAATAAAATAGATAATGTAACCCACTTTGACAGAGAATTTTAAAATTCAGCACAGTAAAATAAAAAGGAAACAAGAGTTGAAATTAAAGTGTATTTCAATGGGCTTGCTCAAGTAAAACTCCATCAATGGCTTGTACCTACATATGGGGACAAAGGTGGATATACTGAATTGGTTATTTCAACATCACAAGAAATTTTGGTAAATTTGTGAACAATGAACAATAATTTCTCATATGATGGAAAAATTATATTTTTAAAAATTTCCCAAGACATTTTATGTAGTAAACATGCAAAATGAAATTAAATGCTTGTGTCAGGAAATTTTAGGCATATTTCTCATACAAACAAAACCTAGTGAAATATTTCATTGTATAGGATGAGGGATATTTACTGTGAAGATTAGCTCAAACAAGTCTTACTTCCTTTCCAGCTCCTTTCCAGTAATTGCCAGTATTAACCTTTCCACATTGCTGATGTAACCAAAACCAAATGAAAACAAAATTTAAAAAGATTCTCATAGAGTTCTAGAATGCCACACAGAATCCCAAAGAGATATATTACTGGCCCTATTAAGAACCACTACATGCAAGCCTCCACCAGTCATGGTGAACCTATGCTCATGTGCTACAGCAGGTTGTTTCTATCGCTGAAAGTTCTTAAAAGTTTGCCACCACTGGCCTCTAGAGTTAGGCTCCTAACTGCAGTTTATATGTCCTACAACAATTCCTTAGGATCCCTATCACCAAAAGGGCTTCTACAAAAACATTTGGAAAAGAGAAAACCCGATTTCTTGGATAAAGGGCAAAATGTAAGGTTATTTGTCCTACAAGCAATTATGGATTATAATAAACTACAGAACCACATGGACAATGGAATGGGCGTGCCTTATTCGAAAAAGATAAAACAAGTCTTCACGGAGTGACCATCTCAAGATCCTGTCATCCTATTATGATAAACTCAATGGCCATACTTTGTGACCTCTTCCTAATGACCATAGCCCACACCAGTTTCCTTTTCTGAATGTTTGTAGTATGTACAGTATGTGACACCCGGTTTAATGCTCGGTTATACACACTCTTATGCTGGGTTATTCTTACTATTTGTGCCAAAGATTCATCTCCTTAACCCCATTTTAAGCTTTTCAAATTGAAAAATCTGAAAAATAGTTCCCTTGGGCACCAAGTATTATTTATTTTTAATGAAATGATAGATTCATGAGACATTAGAAATGAGCAGATGCAAAAACATCAACTAGGTCCAACCACTGCTTAATAATCCCACTCCATTATTTGAAGAACTTCTTCTCTGCTTTTCCAAACAGAGATTTCAAACCTTCCCCCACTCTAAGGCTCAGATCTTCTGCCAGCCCCATTCCTCTCAGTAGACCACGGGCTTCTACCCCATGGAGAAAACAAAGGCCACTGCACAAGAAATCTTCAACTTTTACCACAACAAAAATCAAAAACAAAAATCAGTGGGTGTTCCCAAACTTCCTTTGTTCCTCCTGTCACAAAGAGAATGTCATCCTCTCTACCTAAAGGGACTGTCACCACATGCTTTTTATAATCAACCTTTCCACTGTCAGGAGCATCATCAAATATTCCCCTCTTCTCAGGTCTATGCCTTTCTTCTCCATCCATCTCATAATATTTTAATACTAGTTTCTCTCATCTTAAAGGAATAACAGCAAAAACAGTTACAGGAAAAAATTTCTTCTTCTAACCATAATTCCATATCAAGCTCTGTCCTTTCTCCTTCCTTCACCTACAATGTTTCTAGAAAAGTAACACTTTCATAAGTCATCTCCTCATTTTTCACATTGATTACTTCTGTAAACACTAACTGATGCTCTGTGGAGTCCAGGAAAGTGGGTACCATCACCAGCATGTCAGTCTTCCTATTGTCACTTCTCCATCTTCACACTACGAGACTTCTCTGCACATTCAGAACAGTTGACTTTTGCCTTCTCTTGAAAGAGAATTAACCTAAGGCTTTTCACCTCAAGGTTTATCCTCACACCCATTTACTGCCTCCTTCCTTCATGCAGAAGTTCATGATATTCAAAACTCAACTCTCTTGTTTTGTTTTGTTTTGTTTTGTTTCCATTATATACCTTCTTGCAGGTTTTCTTGTCTATTCTATGGCATCTCTACAATGACGACTTCCAAATGTATTTTTCTAATTCACATCTCTTTTATGAGATCCAAATCCACTCATTCAACTCTTTATTTGTTACTAAAACCTCAAATCCATCTTGGGCAAATTGAAATTTTGAATTTCCATTCAAAATTTTCTTCTCCATTTTTATCAGTTTAGTGAATGGCATATCCATCCATCCAGTTTCATAAGCCAGACATTTAGCAAGCATTTTTGATAACTGCTGCTTCTGCAGCCACTGAATTATCAAGTTTAACTCATTTTCTTAAATATTTCTAGAATGTGTAATGATTCCTCTTTAACAATGTAATCACATTCCTATGTGGGCTTATGCATACATGAGTCACTTATGTGACTCTTACGCAGAGTCTCACTGCAGAAACCTCTGAAATGTTTTTTCTCACATATGTTCTTCATCCTTTGGAATACACTTTTTAACTAGAATAGAAGTTTTCTGTAGATATAAATTTAAGTCATATTAATCACATTTACAAGTGTGCTACCTTCCCAATGTCATTTAAATAGAATTTGAAACAATTAGCTGACTCTACAAAGTCCTACATGATACCAACCTTACTTGGTTTGGATAGATTTCATTTCATATTCCATGCTCCAGCCACACTGAACTTGAGTTGCTAGAAGGTATCATGCCCTTCCTCAACACAGGAGTTTCCTAAATGCTTTACTGCTGAGGTCTAGAATAGTGGTTTTGGGGGCTTTTTGTTGTTGTTGTTGTTGTTGCTTACCACAGGTTATTCTTCTGTTGTGTAAGAGAAACTTAATCATATTGGGAGACATTTTTTATTGTCAAAGCTTGGGGAGAGAGGCACTTATTGATATTCCCTGGGTAGAGAACAGAACTAATGCTTAAGCTTCTGAAGTTCAGAGAAGAGCTCCCAAGACAAGAATTACTCAGCATGAAATGCCAGTAATGAACAGATTGAAAAATCTATATTCTGTCAGCCAATGGCAAATGTTGGTGAGGCTGCAGAGAAGGAGGAACCCTTCTCCATTGTTGGTGGGACTGTAGACTCATACAACCCCTGTGGATATCAGTTTGGAGATTCCTCAAAAAGCTAGGATTGGAGGTCCCATTTGACCCAGCCATTGCCCTGCTAGGTAAATACACACAAGAATTAAAAGACTCATATCACAGTGATATATGTGCACCCATGTTTATAGCAGCCCAATTTGTGATTGCTACATCTTGGAAACAACCCAAGTGTCCATCAACTGGAGACTGGATCAAAAAGCTGTGGTTCTTCTACAGAATGGAGTATTACTCTGCCGTAAAAAATGATAAGTTTGAATCATTTCTACTTAAATGGACATACCTTGAGGATATCTTCATAAGTGAAATAAATAAGGCACAGATAGGTGCATATCACATCTTTTCTCTGGTATGAGAAAATAAAGATGTAAATGAGTCCTAGAATTGTATGTTGTATATTGTGAAATAGAAAATGCTCAATGAAAAATAGGGAGAAGGGGGGAAAATGATGAGATTGTAACAAAAAAGTAAGGAAATAAATTTTATGTATATGGGGGGGCAGTAGGGTGGGTAGGGCTATGGGAAAAAATGAGAATTAAGTTGTGTTTTATACTGGTACAAATCCCCATTATGGAGTCCAATCATGATGCGTATATGTAATGTACCAATAAAGATTAAAAAAATTAAAAAAAAGAAAAATCTATATTGTGGAAGGCTTTTTTTCTACCCATAACCCACAAGATGTTCATGTGTAGCTGAAACATACTTAGTTATCCTGTTTCAACCTAGATGGCCTATGTTAGAGAAAACCTTAACTGACTTGTCCACTGGTTATGGCCAACTACTATATGTGACTGTCGCATTTTTTTAAACTGTGCAGTATCATTGTAATTTAGAGCTGTTACTCTCTTACTGCTCTTTCCAATAGATATCTGTGAGAGATACACATTGAGGATCCAGAGAGGACCTAGTGAATTATAATGAGAGGGTAAAGAAAGGGAACATAGAGGAGCTAACAGATTGGGTACCTCTGGAAGATTCCTAAAGTTCTAACAAACGGAAATCCAGGCAAAGACATGAGGAAAGGCATTTCTTGGTAAGGGAACACCATGCACAGAAATGACAGGTGACAAATTTATGGAATTTTGGTAGATTTGATGGCATATTAGTTTGACTAGAATATATTTAGAAGTGTTGATAGATCAATGACAATATTTGATATTTACTTGGTAGTACTTGTAATTTGAAATCAACAAAGCTGAGGTTATAATACTACAATATCAGTAGTATCATGTTATATAAAAATATATGACTAGTTTCCATCTGTTTGGAGAATAAATTTATGATGGAAAGGGCATTTGAGAGCATCTGGTAAAATTGTTTTTATTTTATATACAAGAAATCTCTGGCCTAAAAATGGGCAACTAATTGTCACAAGTCACAAAATTGTGTTAGAATCCATGTTTTCTAAATACATCTTCCAGGTCCAGTTCCTACAGGAAACACAGCTTTTCTTCATACCTACTTGAGTTTTGTATTATGATCTGTAACCACCAGTTACTGAAATGTAGAGAAATTAAGTAAGTTACACAAACTTATGGGACGAAAACATGTCTTACTCCTCAAATCAGGAGTTTCACAGATATGTAACATAAATCAATTAAATATCAGCTATTACGTTTTTCTTTTATCTTTTCATTTAGTGTCTGAAATCTAACGTAATTTTCCCCAAGGAATGGAAATGTAATGTACTGTACGCATGTGCTAATGATATAAAATAACAAAATAAAAATGGCAATGAATACATCTTTCTTCATGGCAGAGTAATACTCTATTGTGTATAAATATCATATTTTCTTTATATATTCATCTGTAATTAAACATATGGGCCACTTACAAGATTAACATATTATGAATTGTGTTGCTATAAACATGTGTATGCACAAACGATTGTAATAGGATTTAACTCTTTCAGGAAGGTACCTATAAGAGAAATAGAGACATTTCTAGTTTTAGCTTTTTGGGAAATCTCTGTACTGATTTCAAAGCCATTATACTAGTTTACATTCCTGCAAACAGTGGGAAAAGGTTCCTCTTTTCCTTCATCCTCTCCATTTGATTTCTTGATCATGGCCACTCTTTCTGAGGTAGGATGAAATCTCCGTATGGTTTTAATTTTCATCTCTGTAATAACCAATGATGCTGAGCATTTCTTCATGTCTTTATACATGACATGACCTTCTGTAAACTAGCTATTCATTTTGTTTGTTCATTTTTTAATTGAATCTTTTATTAGGGGGATCTAAGATATAAATATATATATATATATTTTCTAGATATGAGTCCTCTGAGGAATGACAGGTGAATCTTTCTCATTCTGTAGGTTTTCTGTTCGCTCTGTTGAATGTTTCTTTTGCTGTGTAGAAACTTTTTAATTTGATATGATCCCTTGTATTGATTCTTGGAACTATTTCCTATACAAATGGAATTCTGTCCAAAAAGTTCTTGCCCATGCTATGCATATAAGAGTTTTACCTATTTCAACAGTAACAAACCTTTTAAAGCTCAGTAATACAAACAGTCTCCTATAGCATGCATGCTGTAGGTTCACCATCATTGTCCTATTTTGTCTTCTAGTAGGTTAAATGTTTTTGATTTAATATTTAGTTCTTTGATCCATTTTTATTTTAGTTCCATACATGATAAGAGATATGGATCCAGATTCAATCTTCTGCATGTGAATAGCTAGTTTTCCTAACTTCTTTTATTAATGAGGCTATATTTCCTTCAGTGTCTATTTTTGACTTTTTGTTAAAAATAAAATAGTTAAATGTATTTTTGGGGTTTTTTTCCTCTTCTATTCTGCTCAGCTGATCATCATTTTACTCATTTACTTGGTTAAAGACCCTACACACAGGTTGTATAAGTAGACATACAAATGTAAGTTCTATGAAAATAACACAGTGATAGATTTTCATTTTAATTCAATATCAGCTCTAAACAAGATTTCTTTTGTTAAGAGTTTTGTTTCAATTTTAGTTTTTTTGTTTGTTTGGTTTTTTATAATTTTTTGAGACAAGGTCTAACTTTGTAGTTCAGGCTGGCCCTGAACTCACTATGTAGCCCAGGTGAGCCTTGAACTCACAGCAATCCTCTTGCTTCTGCTTCCCAATTGCTGGGATTACAGGCGTGAGCCACTATGCCCAATGCTTTGCTTTGATTTTAGATTCTTCTCATTAATAAATTCTTTAGGCTTGCAAGTCTTTTATTTCACACTAAAAAGTAAAATTAATATAAGATATTCCAGTAGATAAAATTTATTTCTTAAAAGGCCTTAAAATTCACTTACATATTTTAAAATATTAGACTTTAATACTAGAATATGATCATAATTAAAATTTATAAATGTCTTCAGTCTTCAACTGTTAAAACACACATGTAAGAATCCAAAGCTACTCTCATCTGCAAATCCTTCCTTCCCTTAAAACTTTCTAACCATAATTTCTACTTTTTAAAAAATTTAGTACTGGTGATTGAACTCAGGGCTGCACACGTTCTAGGCAAGTGTTCTAGTACCTACAACCTCAGCCCCCAAACTCCTAATTTTGGACAGGAACGCAGAGAGGGAAGGCAAGCAACATATTTATTAGTAGCAATGCCTCATCTTATGTTAGAACATATGCCTAATGAGTAATTTACCTAAGATATATATAAATAATAAATCTATATAAATATAACCCTTTTATGTGTATTTACATTTCTTGAAGTACTCCAAAAATAAAATTAAACATGCAATAATATAACTGGATGTCATTTGTGAACAGGTAAAAATTTCAAGTGCTCAAAAGAAGATAAATGAAAGATTATATATATGATATATCATATATTAATATATCATATATTGATATGTCATATATATCTTTTAGATCATATAAATGATATAAAACAATGTAATGATCATTACACAAAGGTAGTAATTACTTATTAAACAATAAAAATACTCTTGAAACAACCTTAGGAAGTTCCGATAGTGTTCCTAAAGCTCCACAATGAGATATCATGTTAAGTAAACAATTCAGTTTGAAAGACTAAATACACAAATGGGCAATGGCCAGGTCATATATGACAATGGGTCATTGACCAATCTGTGCAGCAATTGGCTTTAAATGACAGGATCTAGTCGGTGACTTCCAGCCTTTGACAGCTGGACCTCTACTTCCAACTCAGAACAAGGACAAACATTCATTTAAGATATTTTGCTGCTAGTTAGCCCATTTCTGGTGCTCTTTTGAAAAAAAAAAAAAAAAATCTGATTCAGAATAGGCCTGAAGACCTCCCTTTCTCTTCGATAAAGTTTTTCTACTATACTATCTCCTTTTGAGTTTCTACCTAACCAAGGTGATGATGGCTGACTCTTGTGCTCTCTAGCAAATTGTGAACAAACTGTTCCTGTCTATTGGGTGGTCATTGTTTCCATTAAATATCTTCAGAAAGTAGAGACCAGTTCTATGTCAGAAGATTACATGTCCTAATTTGGCATGAGTTTTGGTTTTGCCAATTATTCTAGTGTAATTAATAGTATCCCCTTTCATTCTCAGAAACGCCCTTGCTTGAAAAATAAATTACTCAAGTACTGTAACTTTAAGCAACTTTGTTCAGTAGACAAGGGATTAGCTCCACACTGGTATTAAGTAATGTGACCTAGAGCAATGCTAGGTAACAATGAAAAGTAAACTATGTTATTAGATAAATAAGTCCCTCTCTGGTCACAAAATCAACTATCAAATTAGGAGGAGGCCAGAACACCCCATACATTGATTCAGGTTTCCTTTTATGGAATTTCCAGCTTTAGTAAACAAGAGATGGGATTTTAAGAGCTGTCCTCCTTTCCCCTTGAGGTATTCCTGCCACCCCTACAGGATGATGCAGAAGTTACCATGGCAAATGCTCCCACGCTGCTGGAAGTCCTTCCCAAAGCAGACTAACTTCTGTTCTCTTTCCATTCCCTTTTTCTCTTGTTACATAGTAAGTCATTCTGAGAGTAGATTCCAAAGTAAAATCTTCTTTCTAGCTTCTCTGAAACCATTTTTCTGTCTGTTTACTTTTCTCCAAGTTACTGTGCATGTCCAAAGATAAATACTGAGGCTAGGCATGTAGAAAATGAAGCAGACCAAATAAAAGACCAAAGAGAGAAAGGGCATGGCTGGAATAAGTATACCGAAAGAACTCTTCCATTTGATGATCTTGAATACTCTGTTTTTAAGAGAAAATATATGGGTTTTCAATCTAAATACTCACCCTAAATAAACACATGGATTTTCCTTAAAAAGTAGTATATTTTAGGATACAGTAAGACTCAAGGGCTTCAAAGTCATAGACAACTGTGCTTAAATCTATAAGGCTCATAATTGTAGAGATAATACCTCTTCAATCCACCAATATAAACCTAGCCTGAAACTTGGCAGGTCTGATAAAATATCCTGAGTGTTTGATTGATTTGAAATCCATAAATTACCCATACCATAACATTGGTAAACTATGTAATTTATCTAATCTCAATCTCTCTGTGTTAAATATAAAAAAGGAAAAGGACTTCTTGGATTGCTGTGCAATTTGATGCAACAGAAGGTAGAAAACCCCTAGCAGACTGTTGACAGGCAGCATACAGCTGATAAGCGGTCCTTGCCACTGCTCTTGTTTTAGATTTCCGTCAGAGGTCATGTTCAGGAGGGTCTCACTGAATCAGTCTCCCAGCACGGGCTTCCCACTAACATATTCTGACTGTTTACAGTTAGTTAAATCTCAAATTCAACTACAACCTGCTTCACTGTCACTCACATTTATGCATTTTTAAAGTTTGGAGCCTCTACACTATGCTAAGAATATTCTTGATATCTGGTAGATTTCATATTTCTTTTTCAATGTTCTAACAACTCCTAATTCCAAGATTAATAAAAAGTGTCTTAGGCTGTCTGTGGGTGTTGCCTGATTCCAAGTCCTAGTCAGAACAAATATGGCTATTTCAGTCTCATTACTAGAAAAGTAAAATAAGGATCTTTTGAAAATAGATATAACACAGATATTCATTCCTCCTTACTTATACATTGACAAAAATCCTGAACGACAAACACACTTCCTGAAAGATAAGGCTGTTTTAATATATTCATGCACATAGACACAACACTATAAATACTTATACATCTTCAAGCATTCACTAACAAACACATGTTGAGCTCCTCCTAAGTGTTATTTGTGCCAGATACTGAAGGAAGCATTGAAAATACAAGTTGACCAAAACTGGTTTCTTCTTTCCTTTGTGAGGTCAATTTCTTTCTCTTGATCTCTTGGGTGTTTTCACAAGAACTCACGTGAATGCACACACACACACACACACACACACACACACACACACACACATTTTCCACAAGCCCTTGTGCCTCTAATAGAAATGGATATGGATATATACACACACATGATTATATACATATATACAAATGTATATATATGTTATATGTATGTATATACGTATGTATATATACATGCAAATATATATATACATGCAAATACACACATACACACACACACACACACACACACACACACATATACACAGAGAGAGAGAGAGAGACATTCCAAAGCCAGCCTTATAAAATGAATTATCAGAAAAGTTTTGAGGGGAAAAAAATCTAAATTAAATATTACTTAAAGAAAAAAGGGGGATTAGTAAATAGAAGAAAGCACTTCCTTATGTATTTAGTTATTTACTTCAAATCCTTCTCTGCATTGCTTTGTTTTGATGGTGTTTAAAGTGTGCTCGATGACAGTGAAACGTCCATGTCTATGTGAACAGGGAAAATCCAAGGACAGCTGAGAGCTGCATGCAGCTTGCTGGGCAGTTTGTATTCGCCAGCTGCACATCTGTATTTACCTTGCATATACTAACAGGAAATGACTGACACTTTCAGAACTATGCCTCTATTCACAATGTGACTCTTTATACTACTCAGAAAAACTCAGTATATGCCAAAGCCATACTTAGATGTTTTAAGTGGTATCTTTACTTTTTACATCACCCCATATGGTAAAAATTATCTTCCTTGAAAGATGAGAAAAGAAGTTTACATGAACTCAAGCTCATGATACACTGTGTCAAAGATCTAAACCTTATAATCAGAGAGCATATTGAAGTGCAGGATGTTACTTATCTTACAGTGCATGTGAGGACAAAAAAAATATTAAAAACTCTATGTGTGTTTGTCATCAAAATATGACCTCATTGTGAGGATTAAACGACAAAAAGGAATAGGTGGTCTGATTGGCTTGTTATTCTTCCCTGTTTTAAATCCCTACAGTATTCACATTTAAATATGGATTGGTCTGCATATGGGTGAACATAGCTTTGAAAGATATATATGAGGAGGGCCAGGGATTTAGCTCAGTGGTTCCAGCACCTACTTTGCAAGCGTGAGGGCCCAGGTTCCATCCCTGATAACCACATACAAAAATGCCATGCGTGATGACTCACACCTGACAGAAATCAGTACCACATACCACAGCTCCAGGCATGGTGGCTCATGCCTGTAATCACAACACTCTGGAAGCGGAGGCAGGAGGATGCTATGAGTTTGAGGCAGAGCTTAGGGCCAGCTGAACTACAAAGAGAAACCATCCCTCAAAAAAAGAAAGATATATATGATATGTTTATAATAGTGTGTGATGATTTTACTTTGCATATCTTGAACTACATTAAAGAATAGGCAAAATTATGTGGCTCATTTTAAATAACACATAATATATGCAAATACTCCTGAAATATATATAGACATTGAATTAACATACATAGGAATCCACTTTTCTTATTCCTAATTTAAAACTTTATGAGTTAAGTATTACCACTCTGTCTCTTGAAAATGCTTGACTGAACTTCACTTATTGAGAAACCAGTCACTGAAGAACAGATTTAGGAAACTGCATAATTATAAATTTTCTCTTGAGTATTCCTCACCCACAGGTGGTAACCTTAAAAAGCTTGTAATGTGTCCTTTTGGAATAAACAACTTAACAATTAAATGCTTTCCTTTTCTCTCAGGGTAGCAGTCTAATTATGCTTACTTCTTCCCCAAAGCACTTCTTATCAGTCATTAAGTATCCAGAAAATTCTAAGAGGTAAAATAAGTCACCATCTCTAATGGGCCCATTAGCCTGACTTTTTTCTTGGACCTTAAGATTAAAACTAGAAGTTCATTTGATTCCAAATTTCAACAGGAGTAAATTGCTGCTGTGTAATATATAAATGACTGGACACAAGCCAAGGTTTCTATTTTTAATTTCCCCTGGTTATAAAATAAATAGTGGCAGTGAGAAATACAGATGAAAATTAAGATATTTTCACATTCCTTATCCATCACATAACTTGTTATTTATACGTGAATAGTCCTAGACTACATGGCTGACAAGACAAGCTGAGGGTTATATAATTTGTCCTTACAATCTGAAAGCAATCGATAGATAAAGGAAAATTCCCATTTGCTTTTATAACCTACTCTATACTTAAAGCCACTGGTACCCCAGTCTTTCCTGAGCAGAAGCCTTTCCTATCCTATTTTCACCTAGTTTCTCAGTGTGCTTTCAGTTCTAGGAAGTTCATCTCACTTTTTTATTCCATCCTCTAAATTATGTTTCATTAAACCTTTCCTACATTTTCATCTCTCCTTCCACTACCTTAGTTTAGACCTTCATTATCTTTTATCGGAACTGCTATAATAATACCATACTGATCTTCCTGACAGTCTTTTCACACCCTTCTCTACATTTTTATAAGGCCTCACAGTAGCAGATAAAACAATCTTCTCAGGTCATTTTCTGATATGGGATTTGAATGGTTTCTAGGCTTTGCTGTCACCTGGTAGATAAGATCCAAAGATTCCTTACACCTGGTTATTCTCACTCTCCATTATTCTTCACCTGTATCTTCTGCAAAGTTGCAAATGATGCAGTCACTGGTTGTCTTGATGTACAATCAACTCTCATAAGACCAGCTTTCTATGTATCTGCTACCCACTTATCTTCTCGTCCTCCTCCATCATGCCATGCTGAAGGAACAATGGGAATGGGAACTAGTGAGAGAGAACAGATTATTCACCTTCATAAGCCCAGTTTAAATCTCAACTGACCCACATTTTAGCTAATGAACATGAACAATTTAATTTCTTTTATTTGTATGCCCTTTGCCAATAAAATGGAAGTAATGATTCCTAATTTGCAGGGCACTTGTGAATATTAATAAGGTGCTATCAATCTAGCATCTGGCATATACTAGTCAAATATTTTTGGTTTCATCAATCATACAATCTCTATCACTACTCTTTTACTCTGCTACTGAAGCATAACAGAAACCATTGATAATATGTAAATAAGTGATTATGGCTGTGCTCTAGTAAATTTATTTGCAAAAACATATGGCAGCCTGGTTTTGGCCCACGGGGAGGGGTTCTTTTGCCTTCATACTAGACTACAAGTTCATTGGGAAAAATATATTACTTGTTTCATATTGTGGTATCTTGCCCAATACCTGGTACGAAAAAATAATTTTGTATTGATTCTGTAACAGTCACTTTTCTTGGTAGTACATGTGAGCATCACTTAATTCTCATGACAACCCTATGAAGGTGACTTTATTGTCCTGATTTATTATAATAAAACTTTATCTCAGGTTTGTTAAGTAGCTTAAGGTTACACTGTGAGTAAGTGGCAGACCTAGACATTTAAAAGTTGGACCTAGAGTCTGTGCCCTTAGTCACAACATGATATATCTTCTCCATAAATCAGAATAAATTCATTTGAGCCCCAACAGAGGATTTTAAGACTTCTGCACTAGGGCAGTGTTCCCAATGCTATTCAGAAGAAAACACTCCAAAATTCTAAAACAACAGCTATATTCCATTTCATAAATCACCAAGAGAAGACAAGACTGCAATACTCATAGATAAGAAGAATCACGGATGAAGATGTCCCTACTACTGTGGCAAGTGACACTACCTACCTGAGCTTAGTTGTACCTGGAGTTTATTATTCTCTATATTTATTTGGTCATCTTCAACCTACCATCTCTCAGAGGTATCAAAAGCCCAAAAATTAAGAATGTTGACAGGGGATACTTGGTAAATGAGTATATCTTATCTATTAGTTTATATTTGCTTTGTTAATAGGTCAAAAACACATTTGACTGTGGTGGTTGGGCTGACACATGAAAGTAAGTTCTACAGTCCTAAAAGATCACAACGGTAAAAGGCTATTCAGGAAATGGGAGTCACTGCATATTTGCAGCAGAAGAAGAGCTTATGAAATGGGCTCTGACCCTTCAGTCAGGTGCTGAGCTGGGACTTAAAATTCAAATAGAGCTAAAGCCCACCCGTCTCCACTCACAATCAGAACTCTTTTGTCATACCTGATAAATGACTTTATAATCTCAGACACTTCACTTGTGGCCTCTCTGACTTTGGTAAATGCTCAAGCAAAGCAAAAAGCTGAACAATGTTCTTGAAAATAAACATAGGAGGATGTTTGTATTGAAAGCTCAAATGTCAAGCTTTCTTTGAAGAAGGCAACTTCAAATAAAAAATGAAGAAAGAAGAATCTATCCTATGGATTATTTTTGTACTGTATTACCAGCTCTGCTTTCACAGAGTTTATCTAAATTATCCACAATTCTTCCACTAGAAAATTGAAAAGTTCAGATCTGGAAAAAGGTCAAATTTGAGCCCAAGCCTATCAGATGGCACTTCCTATTGTGTTTTCCAAACAACACAGTAGATGGGATGAATTTCACATGCTAAACCCAGGACATAGGCTCGCCTACCTCATCAACTCTGTAGGACATAATCTGACTTAACTGTATTTCCAGCTCTTCATTTCCACAGGAAATGGTATTATCATGGGACAAAGGTATTGTTGTCCCTTTGCTCTTCAAAACACTACCTATGAACTAAAGCAATCATAAAACACCAGTCTAAAAGTAATTTTATAGAGCAATTGGTTTAACCAACAAATAAGGCTATGTAGCTAAGTTAACTCAAAATGACACAGAAAACATGCCACCATATGTAAAATGCTAATCTAAAATAATGAAATTTCAAAGTTCATGGAGTTTTCCTTCCCCAAATTTAAAAGGCAGCAGTTTTCGGAAAAGCAAAAGTCTAAAATCGGTTGCAGTATACAATGAAAGACTCAAGAAAATAAGGGATCTATTCATGCATCTTTAATAGTGGAGTTCATACACTGTCTTTTTTCAAATGTATAAATCAACATTTATTGCTAGGTGTGGTGGCTCACACCTATAATCTCAGTACTCAGGAGGCAGAGGCAGGAGTATTTCTATGAGTTCAAGGCCAGCCTGGGCTAAACAGTAAGTTCACGGCCAGCCTGAGCTATAAAGCAAACCCTGTTTCAAACAACTACAAAAAAAAGAAAAGAAAGAAAGAAATCAACATTCACTGAATGCTTGTTTTGTGCCAAGCACTGTCCTATACAAATTTATACGACTAAATCAATTTTATCTCCACCATAATCCTTTGGGAGTGGTATGAGTACAGTTTTCACTTTATAGATTAATAGCATTAGATACAAAAGGTTAAGTTCTTGCCCCGATTCACACACAAAAAGCTCTAAGTGAAGGCTTCCTATCTCCAGGACATATCTCCTTCATTATTATCTGTAATATCTCAATGTATAGCATACCACATTACCTAAGTGTATTTGCTACATCCTTACTTGATGGCTAATTATAACTTTATGGTTGTAAATTGCACTAATTTTCTTACCTCATTTAATTTACTAGTATCCATTTATAATTTAGACTATGTTCTATATGATATTTAAAAATAAAGCAGTGCTTTACAAAGCATAATAGCATTTTTATGGTTCATCCTTGAATAATTTGTACAGGGCTTCCTTGCAAATCTTTGTTCTGAGTTGCTTTCTTCAGTCGAGAAAGCACAAGTCAACTCCTTTGAAGCCTGGCTCAAATGCCACCTCCTTTTCCAAGTTTTCCTTACCCTCTTAAGCAAAATGTTCCCCTCATTCTTCTGAACACCCAGGGAAATGAGAGAATATATTTTCCACTGCATTGAGTTGCTTACAAATATGTTTGTTCATATCAAAAGATCTCAGTCTCTTCTACCTAATCAGACAAGTAGAAAGTTGATGTTCTGTACTCTATTGAATAAACATGTATATTTTCCATGTTATTCACACATGTGAAAGATTAGCAAGTAAAAAATGGAAGGGAAAGACAGTGGGGGAAAATGGATTTGAAAGATGGAATTCAGATGTTTGTTATGTATGTAACTCTAGAAAAGGGATGAAAACATGCATAGCAAACATACTAACACATATTTGAAAAATAAGACCTATCTAGATTATCTCTTATTACTGTCACAGTAATAGAAATGCTATGTACATTTCTAGGAAGGTGGATTCTAGCTACAGAAAGTAGATTCAGTTGAATTTTGTGCCTTAATTTTCTGGGTACAGTAATGAACCCAGAACAGCACATTTGTGTACAAGCAGGTGGGGGATGCTGGCACTATCATGATACAGAATGGCATTTAAGTCCCAGTTGGCTACCAGCTAGGTTTTTGATGATGTGTATTAGTACTATCCTTATTACCAGAATGTTATAAAAGTACACTAAAATTATAAAACCTACTTTATACTGTGATAGAAGCATAAAACATATTCAAACATATCTTTATCATTATTTATATTAAGAATACTCTTTAGAAACTTATGCATGTAGTATTATCTATATTCTTTTCAATAGGTCTTTACTCTTGCCTTTTCTGTCCCATCTTTTGCATTCATAAGGTGTATTTGAACATGTAACAGTATTTATTTACTATAAGATCCCATATAAATCATAATATTTATTTAACTTTTTGGTCAAAATTTCTTGAAATTTAGGGCTACCAAATTTGCATTTGGGTTGTTTATGGTTGGCTCCAGCAAAAGAGTAAGCAAATATTAAGCTAACAATCTGTGATCTTTCAGTCACGATTGTTTCCAGTCCCCCAGGTTTGCTCAGTATGCAGCCAGAAAGACACAGGCATGTAGTACAGGAAGCGGGAGTTTTATATCAATAAAACACCAGTGTTACATAAGATGGAGTAAATGCCAGGGAGAATTCTTTTTGGAAGTGAGGTTAGCTGTCCAATCTCAGCATCTTTAAGTAGTTCTTCTCTGCCTACAAAATATTGCTTAGCCAATATTCATATTTCTGTAGGATCACTGTTCTGAGCTATGAAACTAATATATTTCTTGTCCACTACAAATTTTGCTAATTCTCAAAAGATATCCATAGTTCCTTGTAATCCACATATCCAGGCTCCAAGTACTAGTCTCCTCAACAGCTTTGCTTGACAACAAATCGATTTTGTATCCAATTTAACCACACTCCCTTAGGCTCAATTTGATGTTTGACATGTGAGTCCTTGGACCAATAGTACAGGTAGGCTCTTGCTTATACCTAGATCCTGCTGCTGAAGCTGGTTTATCAGTCTTCCTGCCAGAGACAAGACTATATAGCAGCTTATTTTGCTAAAATGTATAGGAACCCATGCTTTATAAATGCAAGTAGTGGATTCTAAGGGAATCAAGGGCCTATTTTTTTGTAACACTATGCAGACTTGGAGGCTTCACACAAAATCTTAATGGTGATGCTTTGGACTAACATTCCTGTTCAGGCTCCTAAAAATCTCTACAACATTAAAAGTCAAGAATTCAATGTAATGAATGTATAATAATTGCTTAATACTCATTGCCATGTTAAATATTCTAGGGGCTCAGGAGATTCCTCCATAAACAGAACCATCAAATGGTACCATAATCTTAGAAGCATGTAACTTAATTGAATAAAAGGGCATATTAGTCTTCAGACACCTCCTAGAGCACTCACAATTATAAGTATTTTGTCTTTGTATCTGTTTATTCAAGAACACTACGACTTCCTGTGTACAAGTCTTATAACGTCATCTACAGATTACAACAGCTCAGCAAAGAGCTCAGGACCAGATTACTTTAAAACAGGATAAATTATTATGATCTCTATAGTAGCATAATAAAATTAACAACCCAAAATAATACAGCCTATCGGTGTTCAGACAAGGAGATATTACTTAGTGGCTCAGAAAGAGTCCCAGAGCAAAGAGAACTTGATATACATGTGAAAAAAGTCAATTTTGTATATATTGGAAAGGCACAAAGATTGAAAAGGGAAAGAAAAACAATGAAAGAGACTATCTAAGCAAAGCCTTAAAAATTAGTTTTAAAGATTGCCTCTGCAGGAGTGGTGATTTCAAACTCTGCACAGTGAAAAATAAACATGTAATGAGTATCTAGTATGATTCAAGTCTTTGTCAGGCATTTCAAGAATATAATCACATGAGCTAAGAATATTATAGTCAAGAATTTAGAGATGAAAACACTAACCTAAGAGCAGGCAAATAGCTTGTCCATGGACATGGCAAGTAAGTGACAAAGTCGGAACTTGCTCTTAATTCTCTCTGACCTCCTGCTTTTTGTGTTCCCCACAGTGTCTTCCATTATCTTACACACGTGGCAGGTCTTCTTCTTAAATCCCACCCTTATGAATCCCTTTTCATATACTCCAAACTCTGCACCTTCCCAGAATGAAATCAAATCACATTATTCAATTTTAGGGTTTCCCCCCATATTCACACAGAAATAATTTTCTGAAATTCTAACACCTTATATTTGAATATAATTATCATTATATTATA
Organism: Petromus typicus; assembly: GCA_004026965.1. Classification (NCBI taxonomy): domain Eukaryota; kingdom Metazoa; phylum Chordata; class Mammalia; order Rodentia; family Petromuridae; genus Petromus; species Petromus typicus. The sequence goes on from PVIR01005716.1 coordinate 59,317, forward strand.
TTAATTCATTTCTCTGTCTAAATGTCAGTTGTTCTAGCATCTCTCTAAAGGATACAGCCTTTTATTCTTCATCCAATCACTTCTTTTTACCCCAAGAAAAGAAAAGCCTGTAGTGAATATTGACTTTTGATGATAAAAGTGAAGATGACGAGGACAATAACATTTTCAAGTTCCTTGTTATTCAAACCTTGCAGAGCTCCAGATAGATGACACTTGGAGCCAACGGTGGAAAATATGGTCTTCTAACAAGTTAAAGTTTCTCTCAGGTCAGACTAGTACTGTTCATTATTTATGAAGCAGTGCTTCCCCTGTTCAGTATTTGCTCTGTTCCCTTGGTCAAAGGCGTATTGAATGGGATTCTGGGCAGCAGAGTGGGAAGCAAGCTCAGTCTCCTTGTCTCCTTAATTGGCTGGAGGTGTAAAAGCCTTCACGTGGGGCTTCTGTGGCAGAGTGCTCAGGGGGTGCCTGTCACAAGACCCACACAAGCTCAGATAAAAAGAACTTCCACCGCGGATGTTTGAATGATACATATAATTCATAGTACAGGTGAGTAAAAATCCCAGCTGCTGGATCTCACACCAGTGCAACTCCTCTCTGCCCTACCTACTTCACTACTCTACTGTGAAAGATGCTTGTAGTAAACGTGTTGTGTAAAGGTCAGGGAAAGGGATTGACTCTGCCCAGGGCCTGAGTCTTAGCCCCCAGCGATGATCACACGAAGTCCCGAATTCTCCCCATTATCACACTTAGTTTGGGATTTTGCTTATTTTATGTCCTTATATCTGAATTCATTTCTTTTCCATTGCTAGAAATAAGGTTTATTCCAGATTCTGTATTTTTTAATCCACAACAGCATTTCCAGAAGCATCTTCTGGAATGTATCACATCAGTCAAGAGTTTGGGGAGCCAATATATTTGGGCACTGTATTCTGCTCTGTAGCACAAGTTAGCATATTTAAGATTCTGGGGAGTCTTTTTTTCCCCACTCCACTACCCACCTACAACCCCCTACCCCTATATACATAAGTTTGTTTCCATTTTTTTATTACCATCACAAATTTTTCTTTCTCCTAATTACTACCCCTACCCCATTTCCCCTTCACACAGTTTATATTATACAATACCTAACATACATTTTAGAATTCATTTAAATTTTCAGTTCCTCATATCAGAGAAAAGATACAGTATTTACACATCTATGACTTATTTAACTTATGAGTATGTCCTAACCGTACATCCATTTGAGTATGAATGACTCCAATTTGTCACTCTTTATGGCAGAGTAATACTCCATTCTATAGAAAAACCACATCTTTATCCAATCTCCAGTTGATGGGCACTTGGGTTGTCTGAATTCTAACCTCAAAATTTTCTGTGTATCTATATTTGAAATACACTTTTTTTCCAGTACTGAGGATGGAAGCCAGGGATTCTGCTTTCGCCAGCACAGTGTTTTAGTATCCACTTTGACACTAAGTCTTACTAAGTAGCAAAGTTGTCTAGGTTGAGCTGGAACTTGGAATCTTGACCTTGGCCTCCCCAAGTGCTGGGATTAAAGGCATCCTCCACCACACCGGTTCATTTGAAGTCTTCACAAGCCATTGGTGGTTTGTTCATCACTTTATTCATGCACTAGCATTTGTTAAATGCCTGTTGTGTACTAAAAATACTGTATAATGACAAGGATATAAAAGTTAATAAAAGTAAATCTCTAAACACAATGCATACCCAATCAATGTTTGTTTAAAGACAGTATTCTTCAAACTCTCAGCATAGGGAAGCATATGAACAGACATCTGTAATGAAAGACTAGAGGGACTGCAGCTAAACTGGAAAGAAGCTCCGCACCTACCCTCAATCCTACAGCACCTATGTCCAACTAATTTATCCTGAACCACATCCCCACCCCAATTCCACTGCCTCTGATCGCACTTGCCTCTTCATGGAAGATGTATTATAAGCCTTACACTCAAGAAATTAATAATCAAACACACACACAAAAATTGAGAAACACAAAAATTTCTAACAGTTCCCAATTAGATTATTGACTCTCCCAATGCACCAGGAACAGTCAAGGGACATTAAAATCACTTGTCACACAATCCTTAACTATGATCAGAATATAATGGTCCTGATATTACCAATGAAAAAACCAAGATGTGTGAGGCACAGTAACACACTGCAGGTCATAAAGCAGGGGAAATGGTGTCAGGACTTACATCCTTCTGTTGCCCTGAATGTAACAGGGTAGAGAAAGCTATGATATTTGAAAAAACATCAAGAGAAAGTTGATTAAAGTCCTATTTCACCTATTACTGTGTGAGTTACCTTAGGCAAATCGTTTGCTTCTCCTGGCCCTAAGTTTTCTAATATTAACAACAACAAAAAATAGTACTAAAATACAAAATTTACATGTTCCTTATGAAGATCATTTAAGATTTGATGGATTGCCCTTTGAAGACCCTAGAAGCCTTATTTTTTTATTAATGTGTTCCTAATATCCTTACAACTGTACTAGGCAAGCATTTTAATACATATTTGACAAGAGTCACCACATGTAGCAAACTACAAGGCACATGGGGTATGTTTGATCAAGGGAAACACGTCTAGCTCCCGACCTAGATACCTGAAATGTGAGTTAGAATTCTCTAAAATTGAAGAATGAATTTTAGGAACAATGGAGGTTAAGAGTAGGAAAACTATGGAAAAAGAAAGCTTCTGCCTGAGGGACTGAAGGGGGACCTGAAAGCAGATGACTCACTCACCTTACTTCCAAGGGGGCTTTTATGGAGCAAAGCCAGGAGGTGAGGTGGGTTTAAGGTGGGAAAAATTATAATCAACCAGTAACAGTGCAAGTACAGTCACTTAGGCAATAAGGAGAAATCACAGAATGAACAAAATCATGATCAACCAATAAGATTACAAGTATAGTTGCTTAGGTAATACTGATTGAATGTGGATTCAGTGAGAAACCATGTCATGTAACAAGTGTACAAGGATTTTTAGTCAGGGGTCTTTTTTGGGACAGGTGTGTCAAGATTTTGGCCCTCCACCCCAGGAGACTGGTTCCTGCTTAGAATATCAAGCACAGCTATTTATCCTAGGGGAGACTGATGCCGACTTAGAATATCAGACTGCTGGCCACTTAGAATATCCAGCACTACTGTTTATCCTACATGGTGGGGTATTTTTTCCTTTAGTAATGCTAACCCTGACTGGAGGTCTCTTTGACTATCTTTTATGTTGGCTCCTTCTCTGTGGGTTTTTAGGGAGCCAGCCTGTCTAACTGCCTACAAAATGTCCAACCAGCTACCTGCTTATGACGTGTCCATTAAATAACCTCTCCACTTTGTCATAGGATTTCCTTTGCAGCAAAATGATTTAGAATCATCTGTTTCACTATTCCTTATAGTATGGCAAGTTAAAACAATGTCAAAAACTGGATGAAATTCTTCTATTTCTATTATGCTTATTTTTCAAAGCAAAATTGTAGTTAACTTATTTCTCCCAAAATATAAATGGGGATGGCAAAAAATTATTTATTTCAACCAAAATTACCTTATCACTTTCTCGTTTTTAATAATCTCCTAAAACTACCTTAAAGTAATTAGACTTATCTTTTATCATTTAGATTCTACAAATTATATCCAGTAAGTAAAAATGACTTCTATAATAATTTGGACTGAGCTCCAAAAGGAGTTTTACTGGATCACTTCTCAACCACAAGTCCAATCTCTATCTCTTAATATTAAGTATTTTCAAGATCTAATAAAACATAACTTCTGAATAGCATTTAAGTACTGTGCAATAATGTACCACTGAAATTTTTAAAGGATGTGTCGATGGTAACTTATGCCTATTACTGGAAAATTCTGAAAGCCACATTAATTCTTGAGCAGTCACAGAATCAAATTGGAGGTAAAATATCTGCACTGTGTTGTAATTTCAGGAAAAAGACAAACAAATTTTCTTTGTCACATGAAAAATTTTATCCAAGGTCACATCAGAGTCAGAGCCAGAGAGGAAGAAAAGCCTGGGAGTAACCCATTTGCTCATTCTATACAGTGCTTCCTGGGTGTTTCAGGAAAGCATCTGCAGAGGAATTCTAATACCATTATTCATTAACTCTTCTAGAGACAGTCTAAATTACTATGGTAATCCTCTTTGCATTTAGATTAAAAACACATTTCTACTAAAAATGGAAAATATGAGACTTTCCAAGGACAGGAGGATGGCTACAGTTAAGAACTGAGTCTCAGAATCACCTCAGAGACACATATTCAGATGATCCAGATGAAGACACATTCAACACATATTCACACCCAACCCAGCTTGTAGCACAAAGTCAATACTCAGCCTAGGGGAACATCTGCCATCATCCTTATTATCATCACTGTCACAGTCTTCCCTGAATCTGAGATGCTTGATCTACAGGTAACAGCATCGAGGAGTATCTGAACTGGAAGGAAATTTCACCTGACTGCAGAAGGGAAATAGGAGGATGTCTTGATAAAAGTCTCCCAGTAAGCTAATAGAAATTTTTAGAATCACAATCTCTGTTCATATACCTCTAAGCTTATTTTATTTAATTAAAATAAACCAATTTTACAAAAAGTTGTTTCCACTCAATCAATCTACTGTATCACCATTTGAAGCTCAACAAGGAAAATTTTTAGCTCTTAACTTCTTCACTCACAGTATATTATTTAGAATTAAAAGAAAAAATCATTTGTTTACTTCCTTTCTAAAGTTGGTACAGTGATAATTTGATTCATGAATTTAATCTGTACTACAATTTTAGAAAAAAATGGCCACATCTTTGTGAGAGAAATGTGACCATGGCTGTGTCTGTTATCCCACTCAGAGTTTACAACAAAACAGAATTTTACCAAATGCCTCCATCTGTGAACAAAAGCATTGGTGAACTGAGGCAACACTGTATTTAAAAAAAACTATATAGAAAAGCATCTCATTGGGAATACTCTTTAACATTTCTGGGTTGCTCATTACAATAAAATTCACATACAATAGTCAATTTATAAATAATCACTGAACTTTGAAATCTACTATATTAAATTCTGCTGCTGAGGAGCAATAGTAATTAGATTAGCTGATATTTGGAGTTTAATTCTGCTACTATTCTTAGACAATATGTATTACTACCACCAAAATTTAATTAATAGATGTGTTGGCAATATAAAAGCCATGTCATTCAGTGTTGCCATGATTACTGGGTCCAATTCCATTTGTTATCTACTCCTCCACATCCCAAAATATTTATGTCCAAAAATTAAATGAAATGGGCAACAAAGATGGGTGGCTTTGGTATATGTGGAGCAAGTTAAGAATAAGACAAGATCCCCCTTCTATAAGCATATTTCAGATACCACTGCCTTTTTTATATTTGCTAGTTATTAACTGAGTATAAAATATATAGGCACTAATTTACTTATTTGTATGTATTCTCTTACACTTAGTCCTTATATAGTTTAAATAAGGCAAGTAAAATATACATATTAAAAATATGCATCAGTAAATAGGGGAGTCTCCCTCAGATTTTTATTTTTGAACTAATGGACAGTTAACACAATAATAAAATAAAATATGACTCAATGTGTCATAAACAGATACAAAAATAAAAAGAATATACACGTAGTATAGTAAACACTCAAAGAAACTGTCAGAAAATATTTTTTATATGTGAATAAGTGATAAGCATTTTAGAAGGAAATATTGATATGTATATTTTGGTATTGTCCATATAGTAACTTTTGAGTGCTCTAGAAATTATGTAAATCAATTATTAGAGACCCAAGTCTTTCATGAGATTGCCATAATGCACCTACTACTCAGGCAAATTCTGCAAACTTTCCTAGTATGTCCTGATCTTAGTTTCTTCTTTTCTTTTTTTTTTTCTCCCTCCCTCAAACTGCTGTTTTCAGGTTTAAGAACAATTCATAGAGAGGCAGTAGACTCCAGCTTTTACCATTCCACCATCTTCCCAGAATCCTCAATCACAGTTTCTTGAGGAAAATGTCAAACCCAAATGTATCCAACATATCATAAATGAGTTCAGATGGGACCCAGGGTGAGACTTCTGTCTGTCCCAAATAACTGGGATGTTTCTTAATGCTAATTTCCATACTTTAGAAAAACTTTTAACATTGTTCAACTGCTAACACTATCTCCTATAAGGTGATTAAGACATTATGTGAATAATATTCCTAAAAACACCAAAATGATCCTACAACCATTAATAGCTTGGATTCGCTACTATCAGTTCCTACAACTCTTCACTTGAAGTAGTAGGCCTTAGAATTACTGAACAATTTGAATTTTCCATATATTTTTGGTAGTCAGTGATGACTTCTGTATCCCTCAGTGTCTAGATTGTTCCCTAAACACACACCACTTCTATACATCTTGTAAATATCAGTAGTTATTTCAAGTCTCCCCATCCTTGAAATCTCAAATGTTAGGTCTTCTACAAAGACTTTATTTCCTCCACTGGAAGATTTAAATACAAATTCTCCAATCTTCCTGTAGAAAATTTTTAATATAGCAGTTACATACACTTAATTTGTTTCTCTTAGTGAACTGTAAACTTATTGACAGGAAATATGGCATTTTGAGGTTTTTAATTCAGGCTAGTCCTGAACTCAGCCTCAAACTCAGCAATCCTGTCTCTGACTCCTGAGTTCTGGGATTACAAGCATGAGCCACTATGCCTGACACTGTAGTATGTAGTACTGATTGCTGGTGGGTGTGAGTCACCATGCTAAGCAATGTGATATGTGGTTACCAGGGATCGAACCTAGGACCTTGTGCTTGCAAGGCAGGTGCCAGAACTACTGAGCTAAATCCCTGGCCTCCTTTTGAGTTTTAATAAGAATTCTTAGTCCTATCCTCAAGAAATTCTTAGGGATAACCTTAATCTCCTAATCCATTAAAGAATTATGAGGTAAATTAATTAAAGATTGAAATTATTGATAGGCAAGACATGCATTGGATTTGCTTTCTTGCAAATGGTTCTCAGAGACATAAACTGCATATACTTCAGGTGAGCCAACTAGCATTCAACTATCTTTATGACACCGTCACTGCAGTAAAAGGTACCATCATGAAGGAAGGAATACAGCATCATACAATGGAGAGGGAGAACCTCAGTAAATATAAAAAATAAGAGACAATGTGGAGGCAGAAACTTTGTTAGGTTTAAATGGTTAGTTCGGCATTCCAGTGCTATAGTTGATGGATCATCAAAAGTACAGGAATACACAACATTCTATATAATATCTGATTTCTCCATTTATTTCATCTGTTAATCTCTACTTCTCACCACAGTGATCAGGAAAAAAAAAAATCCCATAGAAACAAAAGGGTCTAGGGAAAATAAGAAGCCAGGAAACTGAGTTCTACCCACCTAGATAATCCTGTGAAGGAACATTCCCAACACTAGAGGTGGACACAGTCTTCCTAGCCACTGAAAGTGTAGAAAGAATACTGAGTTTGGAACCTGCAGAAGAATGAAGTAGAACATTATGAGGAGGTTCATGCCTAACAGAAGTCCCCATGTCTACACATTGGAAACCTGGGAAATTTCTAGTCTTCCTATTTCTGGTCCCTATTAAACCTAGCCAGGACAAGTATGAGTTTTATGGATTAGGTAGACTTAGGTTTAAATTCATTTAACTTCCCTAAATTTGGGTTCTCATTAGTAAAATTAAAGAATATATTATCTTTTCAAAACTAGGAAAAAGAAACAGTATTAGTTTACTTGTTCAACATGTGCCTGATAAAGGGGTTACATATGTGGTTTTTACTGGTGAGGCATATATTATGTACTATCAAATAGCAATAATTACCTTCTTTAGTTAAAAAATGAAAAAGATAAGAGTAGATACAGATAAACACAATTTCTCAGGTATCACAGCATGTGCATTAGCAATGAGCTCCAATATGTAACTTAAATAAAAATGAAGGCATTTTGATTACAGCAGGTATTGCACAAGAGCCCAGTAACACAACCTTTTCTCATTGTCTCTCACGTGATCTTCTTCCCAAAGCTCCAGAGCAAAAATCTAGGACTCCTGAGGCCATGGTTCAAAATCATCACAAAAATAAGGCTATTATTATTCCTGAGAAGGCAAAAATATGTTTTAAATTATCCTTTCTACTGATTAGCTGGAAAGTACTTTTAAAGTATGATTGGAAAATGATTCTATTGATGACAATGAGACCATCTGGGAGGCTATGGCACACTCCGAGTATATGAAGAGGAAGGGTGTCACTGGGAATTGAAATAAGGTGATATTTTTAGAAAGGCATGTTTGGTGACAGACATTACGTAAGGCTAGTTATAATCTTTCTAAGCCTCAAAGTGGGATCATGAATGGTCTTTCTAACAATTTTTCTATAAACTAAGGATATAGAATCAGAAATTAGAAAAAAATCACATTTTTGGTATTTCTCAGTCTCTGGTATATAGGAAAGTAGAATTTTAAACATTTAGAAAAACTAGGACACAAAATCATCAAACATACAGAGGATAAAAGAGAGGCTAAGGCTTCTGTCCTGGGAATCTGGAAACCCTGTAGCTGAACTGAGAAAAAATAGAGGAATAGAAGAGTATAAAGGGTTAGCCCTCTATCAGTCTTGGATATGATAAGAGGATCTACTGAGCAAAAAGACCTACAAGCAGCTAGAATCACAAAACAGAAAACAGAATACAAACATCTTTTTAAAAATAAATTTCAAAAGAATCAACAAATCATAAACAAGTTCTTTGCACTTCCAGTTCAATGTTTTTTTAAGAAGCCAGCAATACTTGCTAACATGGTATGGAAATTACAAAACCTTTATAAAGAATGAGACAACTACTGGGAATACATTGTTAAAAACAAGAATTGGAAAGGTCACTTCATACATGAAGTATACTAGTTGCCAGAGAAAAATCACTAAGTAATGGACAATGCACAACCAGTACAGGTAAAAAGGACTGCTGAACCTTGGTCAGAGGGAGTAAAAAATAAACATCAAATAAATGGAAGTTGTTCTCTGAGGCAAGTACTGACAAGTATATTCAAACATAAAACTCATCAAAGGAAAAATTTTCCTTATAGCAAGAGAATATAGCTGATGGTTTATTCTACATTATTTCAAAGAAATAGACAAAACTACACCTTTCTCACAGTATATACCTTTGAATTCTTAATGTGATAAGTGACCTTTTCAATAAACCTTACTTGAAAGATCTAACATACCTGAAGACAAAAAAACTGAGGAATCAGATAATTTTTACTTCCAACATTATATTTTCATGGCTGGAAATACCTTCAATATAATCCCCACAGACTGAAAATTACATGACTTGGAAAAAATACACAATGAATATATTTCTGCAGCCATCAAACTTGTTTGAGTAAACATCAGATTTTCAGGACAGCCATATTCAATTTAAAGGTAATTTCTAAGAAAATAAGATGTTAGAAATTGCTTTTCTTCAGAATAAGCAACTATATTCTGGTGGAGTAATGTAGAAAATCCAATAAATAAAGAACTATAATTGTTACAAACAATAAAAAAGCAACTTTTAGAGAATAATGTAAAAGAATTAAGAAAAGATATACAGAAATGTTTACAAAGATATTGTATGCCTACTGCAATTAGTTCCCTACTGTTACACATTTAGGATATTTGTTTTTGCTTTGATTTATTTATAATAATATTGTTTTTATTTATAATAGCAAAATGTTAATATTCCAAGTGACAACAATAGGGAAACAATTAAAATTGGCATAGATATCTAAGTAGTGGACCTAAAACAGCCATTCAAGTCACTCCTTTAGAATAAAATGATATAGACAACATACATAACATCCAATGTTCATAATATATTTGATATAGTGCCTATTTTGCTGTATATATTTGTACTGTAGACACTTACCCTTATGCATAAGCACTGAAAAGGACAGAAGCAAATACATCAGAATAATAACAACAGTGGTTGTAATAATTGCTATGTGGGTAAAGTGGTACTTAATTTCAGGGGTAGCCAATACTCCCTTGAGAAAAGATGAAAACTATGAATTCTTACTTAAAATTTGTCTGAAATGTGAGTTTTAATATGTTTCCCAGAGGTTGTTCATGTACTCCATCCAGCATGAACCTTTTGTGAATAATAGTATGGTAAAGAGTTTTATTTTAGTTTTTATATTTCCATACATTAAGACAATTCTATTGAAATGTGCTATTTTTTTCAGAAATCAATCAAAATGATTTTTTAAAACTGCAATAGCATTTTAGAAATGTTATAATACTTGAAAATAATTTTCCTAGCTATTTCATAGTATAAACTCACAAATTATTGTATCTCTTATTCAACATATGGAGAAACGAAGGCAGAAAAAAAATTTCTGATTTATTCAAGGGCACTCAACTAGTTAATGGCAGAATTGAGATTACAATATACTTCTTTCTGGGCTCTAATTAGACTACAGAGTTGCAATAATTACAGAACATTATAATTTCAAATGTAAGTTCACTGTTTCTAAAAACACTTTATTTTTTACCTTTAATCTACATTTCTTTGAGAAAAATGGTTCCCCACTACAGCTGTAAGACTTGTAATTCTGTGCAGCAGTGTAGCAGTACATATAGAAACTGAGTAGCTTGTGAGAGACAAACATTCATCGCTCACAGTTGAGAGGCTTCAAAGTCCAAGATCACGCTCTGACCTCCCTGGTGTCCAGTAAGAGCCTACTTTATCATGGTCACTTGTCCTCTCGATGTCACTTCACGTAGTTCAAACAGTGTGAGAGCTCTATGGGGTCACTTTTACAACAGCAATAGTTTTGTTCATGAGACGTTAGCTCTTGAATCAAATCCCGTCCCAAGGGCCAAACCTCTAATACCAACACCTTGCAAGTAGGGCTACAACACACGAAGTTGGGGAAGATATAAACATTCAGACTATAGCAGCTTCCCATGCTCAAGATTCAGAGATAAGAAAACACTGAGTTACACTGGATATTCTTCTTCATGTTTTCACAATTCTAAAA
>PVIR01005717.1:0-70367 GCA_004026965.1 Petromus typicus
ATTTTTTGAGAAAAAATTCAAAACATACATGGAGAACAGGTATGGTACCACTTTTAGGAAATGAGGCCACTGCATAAAGAGAGTCTTCGTCCTCTGTTTTCTCTCCCAAAGCCAGGCCAGCACCAGGCTCTGCTAGCTGTGGGGAGGGACAGAGCCCAGAGCTGGGGGTGCAGAGGAGAGGGCGGGAGACAGAGGAGTAGGGCTGAGCAGGAAGCTGAGGGCGCTGTGGACAGGCCTGGGAGCTTCTTGGCTATGCAAGGGGCTGCTCACTTCCGGAAAGCTCGAGGAGCAGATGTTCCCCTACCTGCCACGCTACTAATTTCAACAAGTGTGTGTCTTTCTAGCGGCTGCCAGCAACGGCATGGTTTGTTACCATGAGCAATTTTCTTAATTAACAGACATTAATTAGCCATTTAGCAATTTTGCAAGCATTTGTTTAGCGGCTTTCCTAAACATGAATACCACTGTGATAATGGCACTGATTAGAGGGTCCCCTAATTAACAGTACAGGGAAGGAAAATTGAAATCACATAAATTAAAAAGGGAGGGGAAGTTAATGAAGGCGGGACATATTTGCACCTGCAAGTCTTTTGTACCATGAAACTTGGGTGTAATGTAAACAAAACCAGATAATTTGAAGCCAACCCCCAAAAAAGGAAATAAAAAGAGGAGGAGAGTTCAAGGGTGAGGTCCGGCTGCCAAGAGGGGCAAAAGGCTTTCTGATGGCTCCTTAGCTCTTGGCAACAAGGGAGCGCTTCCTCCCTCGCCATCCCCGTCTCGCTCGTGGTCGTCTCCGGTGCCTTCCAGAGTGAGCAGCCTAGTACTGGGCATGGCCTTTGTGTCTGTGCCCCGTCAGGACTCAGTTCTGGCTGCAGTTCACATAAAACCTAAGGCAGCGCTGAAGGGCACCTGGCAGCCACGCAGGGCCTCCACGGACCACAGTCCTCACGCAGGATCAATGCTGAAATGAGTGGCTTGTGCTGGAGACCCCCGGGATTCAGAGGGCAGAGTGTGTGTGCGCCCCATCTCTGCAGCCCTCGAAAGCTCCTTCCCAGGGTCTCAGTAACTTGTCCCTAATGCATGGAGGTAGCAAGCTTGTCTTAATACCTCAACACAAGCCCAGGGAGCAAGGCTGATCAGCGAGGAGCCCCCTAAGTAGCTTTGTCAGGGGCTGGCTGTGGGGAACAAAGGGCTGCTGAGCTCAGGAGAGAGCTCCCTGTGGGCTCAGACCTGGGGTTCAAAACACTGAGCTACTCGGCACAGAGAAAATCCATCAGCTGGAGACCAGCTCTGCGGGCCAGGAGCAAAGCCCCTCCCCATGAGTCACCACATTTCTGTGTCCCGACCACTTGCACTCAGCCTGGCACTCTGTATGTAGGCTCTGCCCTTGTCCTGCACAGCTGCACAGCCTCAGGAGCAGAGAACTTGTGCTCTGCAAAGAAAGATATGGGTCTAACGTCCATTCCCAAGAAGAGGCAATGGCTCTACTGCCCGTCTCATATTAGGCTGCAAAAACTGGTTCACTTCCATCCCGGACAACATTATCTATCAACAAGAGATCTTCAGGCAGGCTTAGAAAAAGAAGATCTAATGGTCTTTTCTTTTTGGTCTCTGAGACAGGGTCTCACTTTGTGGTTCAGGCTGGCCCTGAGCTCAGCCTCAAACTCACATCACAGCAATCCTCCTGCCTCTGCCTCCCGAGTGCTGGGATTACAGGCGGAAGCCACCACGCCTGGCACTGTGGTATGTGGGTAATGATTGCTGCTGGGTGTGAGTCTCCACGCCCAGTATGGCATGTGGTTACCGGGGACCGAACCCGGGTCCTTATGCTTGCAAGACAGGCGCCGGAACCACTGAGCTAACTCCCCAGTCCCTCTAATGGTCTTTTCACCTGGGTGCAAAATGCCACTTTGGAGGCAGAGAAAAAGAGGAGCATTACAAGAAGACTGAGCTGTGCTGGGATGGGGGACCCTCTCACCCTTAAGTCTGACTGGCTGGGGCAGGCAGGGGAGGGGGAGGAAGGAGCCCCAAGGTCGCTAACCTGGAAATGCTTTCCTATCAGGACCCATGGCTGCTGGCTCCTGAGGGTCCTCAAACTGGAGAGTCTGGAGGTCGCCATAGCAGGACCGGCCTCTGGGGAGGGTCTCCCTGGCTCAGACACCTTGGAGGCTCATTTTCTGTCACTGGTGCTGGGTAACGTTGGGCCAATCAGGGAAAAGAGGAAGCCTCACCACACACTGGGGGAGTTGCAGATGCCCAGCTGTCACTCATTATGTGGCTCGACACACTGTCATCTCTTCCTCCAGTGTTGTTTATTTATAGAGAAAGAGTGGCCCAGCAGAGGGGTGGGACTTGTCCAAGGCCTCAGAGTCTGACTAGCTGGCAGCTGCGCCAGGTGTCCTCACTCCAGCCGGGGCTTTCTTTGTGACATCATGTCGCCATCCATATCTAGTCTAAAAAAGAAAGACAGCGTAGAAAGAAGTGGGTTTAGAACCTGGCTCTGCTACTGATCCTCTGTGTCTATGCATCGGGGAAGTGGGCAGTGACTGTACCGTAAAGGAAGGCGAGGCCGCACCAGCTCACTCAGCCCCTAGGCCCATGGACCGTTACATTTTAGGGCCAAGGAAATGGTTCCAGAAAGTGCAGCTGCTCATTAGGACTGGGGAGTAACCGAATGGTGAGCCAGTCCTCCAAGTCTGACTCTGGGGTCTAAGGGGCGCTTGGAATAGCCTATCATTCTACAAGCCTGTGAGCAACAACTCCACGTCCAGCATCGGTGTGTAGAAAGCAGAGAGCCCACAGCACTGGTACGCACGCTGAGAAGGCCACTGAGCTACTCACATCACCCCCAGGCATGGGCTGCAGGAGCCAGACTTGTCTTGGCCTTTACCTGGAGCTTCCAGAACAGACGGGAAGGCTGCCAAACTAGCGTGAGTGCTGGTATGACTTCCTAGGACTCCAGAAAGAAGGGTCCCTTCTCTCTTCCCACATGGGTAAACTGAGGCCCCAAGTGGCTGCAGAATGTAGACTCCATCCAGAGCTACCGGGGAGCTTGGATAAGAATTAGGATTTCTGGACTGAGGATTTAGCTCAGTAGTTCCGGTGCCTGCCTTGTAAGTACAAAGTCCCGAGTTCGATCCCGGTACCACATACCACATACCACAATGCCCGGTGTGGTGGCTCACACTTACAATCCCAGCACTAGGGAGGCAGAGGCATGAGGATTGCCTTGAGTTCAAGGCTAGCCTGGGCTACAAAGTGAGTTCAGGGTCAGCCTGAACTACAAGGGAGACCATGTCTCAAAAAGAAAAACAAAACAAATTAGGATTCCCCAACTGTGCGGAACACTTTCTACTATACCACATGGGCTCTGCAGGGGGCTCTGAAGGGAGACCTCCTCCCTAGAGGGGACCACAATACAGGAAAATCCCTGCTCTTGAGAAAAAGGCAGGAAATGTGACCTCTTCTCGCACAGCCTTCACGTCCCAGACTCTGTTAGTGGACCTGACACTGTCTCAGCCAGCTCCAAGATCTTTGACTACAGATACTGACCTCCACACTTCCTTTTTATCCTTTTTCCTGTAATTTCATCACTGAGTAATGTTACAGCCAGCAGCTTCTGAGAGCCACTTAGGCAGGGCCCAGGGGGCTCCACTGTGGGTGTGATCGAGGCAAACACTTGGCCGTTTCAAAAAAACATGCTACACAACACTGACAGATTAGTCAAAGACCTTCAGGGCCATCACCACAGTAGGGGACGGAGTTCTCACAGTGGTGGACTGGAAGTCTCTGTGGAAAGGCACTTCAAAACTGTCCACGGAAGCCCACCCTCCTGGTACATCCTACCCTCCTGCAGCCACCCTTGAGAGGTGGGCTATGGCAGGACGGGCAGATCTTTAAGGTAAGTGACACAGGCCTGGGACCCAGCTCCTCTAGCAAGTGTGGCGAATCCAACGCCCCTGAGCTTGGGCTCCTGAAGGAACCAGAGGCAGGCTACAGGCACCATAGGACTGAGGGCCAGGGGACCTGTGAGAAAGACAGGAAGTCCAGATCTATGCTCTTGGCAGGCTCTGGAGCATCCAGAGAGTACTCTGCAAACCGTGGAGGCGCATCATCACTATCCAGGCCAAATTTGCCTTTGCACATTACAGATACCAGAAAAGGGGAACTTAAAATTTTGGGTTGCCAAGAGAGAAAATATCTCACACATCCCTTGCCACCATGACTCCTGGCCACATGGCCCAGGGGCTGACGGGTGGGTGTGCTGACCAGCGCGGGACGTGGGAGGTTCACAGCACTGGGGGCCAGTCTGGTTTGCCCGTTAGGTGTGTCATTCTGAGTGAGCATAAAATTACAGTGATTATACACATGGGAAGAGGGACTCAGCAGACAATGCCATTCACTCCTTGCATGCAAGTGCTGACGGAAAAGCTGTGAGGCCACTCTGCAGAGACGGCCAAGATGAGTCTGTCCCACGGACGCCCTATGTCTGTCAGCACGTCTGCCTCACTCTGCCTTGGGAGTAGGAAGGCTGACCCCAGCAGGTCGGAGAAGCAGAGCAAGTCCACTTTACATGCAGCTCGTCGCAGGCAACGGTTCCCTCATTTTACCCCACAGCAATGAGCCCGGCATGATTTTGGAGAGCTGTCTTTCAACCTTGCTTCACTCTGTCCCCAGGAAGAGTCCCTCTGTGCACAGGTCTGAGGGCCACAGGCCAGGGCTGGGGCAGCCAGCTTGAAAGCAGAGGAAGCCTGAGGATCTGTGCACCTGATACAGGGGTCAGCCAGGGAGTGGTGGTCTGAAGTGCACCACCATGACCCTCCATGGGCACGGGACAAGAAGTGGTCTAGAGGCCAGGTAGTGGTGGTGGATGATCTTCCTGGGACAGAGGGAAGCAGGAGTCGGAGCAGGATGTATGTGCCACATCTCCCTTTTGGGTGCCCTCCCCTGTGCTAAGTGTCCAGGGGATCTGACATCTCTGGGCCTTCCTTGTGAAAGCCCAACAAAGAAGGCTCACAGACCTCCTGGGCTGAGCCCCAGCTGACCCCACCCTACTCCCTCTAAGAACCCAGGAGAGGTTCTTCTTGGCAGCTGGCGAGGACACAAGGCTCCAGGGTTCACCTGCCACCCCACAGCCCCCATCCAGGACCCACAAGATACATGCAGGGTATCCTCAGCATCGGTTTTTCTCAGCAGTTGTATATGAGGCACACCTGCCCCATGGAGACACAGAATTAGCAGCCAACAGTTTTCAGAACAAGTGGAGGAAACATGCAAATGAAAATGGCAGCTTGGGCACAGAGCACGTGACTGTAACCCCAGCCACCGGGGGTGGTGAGGAAGGAGGGTTCCAAACCTGCGACCAGCCGCGGCAACTTAGCAAGACTTGTCTCATAAGAACATGAATAAAAAGGCTCGAGGACTGCAGATGTTCCTCAGGGTGAGGGCCCTGGGTCCGATTCCCAGAACTTGGAGTCCCTCCACGCACCATGAGCCCTTGGCCCTCGACTATGCCATTGTACCAGGGGAAGACTGAGTCTCAGGGGTGTGTGCTCACTGGTTCAGACCCATATCTGCCTCAGCCATGCAAGGTGGAGGCTCAGGCTTGGCTCCTGCATCTCACTGCACAACCAGAACAGAGGCTGGGGCGGGAGCAGCACAAGATCCCCAAGGGCCCCACCACGTCGGCCATAGTACACTCAGGGCTGAATCTGGCCTGCCAGCTATTTTCGTAAATAAAGATTTATTAGAGCACAGCAGGACCTTTACTGGGATGTGGCGATCTGTGCTCTGTCTGCAGCTCCCTTCAGGGACCGGATGGCTCGCAAAACCTGCAACATCTACACAGAACAAAGTGCCCATTTCTAAACCAGACGACAACAAGGCTGAAGATAGAAAAATGGGGTCTGAATTCTCAAGGAGAAACATAACAGTACCATGCCACCTTCTGATTCCAACCTCATGTCTCTAAAACTCCATGCCAAGGAGAAAACTCAAGTCCAATGGTGGCAAGGCCTTATCAGAGTCACGATTCACTGCTTACAGATGAATGGACTCGGAGCCACGCCTGGGCCTGGTGTGCTCGCCTCTCATTCCTGATCAATGGTAATGCATCATGCCAGCAGAAGAACCGCATGCTGGTCTGCTCCACAGGCTCTGGGTGCTTCCCTGCTGACCATCTGCCCAATGTGATACTTGCTTCTGTGCTGGGGGACAGTGGGGCCTTGACTCCCAGCCCTAATTTCCTTCAGCAGGATTGAACTATTGGAGCTTTTCATGTGGAGTAAATGAATCCACAGAGGGAGTCGCTGGGATCAACAGCCAAGAAATGGCTCAGACCTAAGTGGCTGTAGATAAGATAGGCAGGGGAGAAGTGAGGTGAGTGGCAGCGGACCACTAACCCAGGGGCTTCCCTGCTGGAGACTGGGTATGTGTGTCTGTGTGTCCACACAAATGGATTCCCTTTTCAGAGACTAAAAAACAAACAGGCAAACAAAAACATGCAACAAGATCAAGAACTGATGAGCAGAACCCACTTCTATGTGGCAGTCAGCCCAACTGACCACGGGGGAGCAGTTCCTGAGCCGAGGCTGTGCTAAGCACTGCAGACATGTAGACAAGCAGCACTCTGCCCAGGCCTGCAGGAGACCAGCACAACACCGCTCGAACCGAGGCAGGGCAACAATCCCGATGCAGACACATCTAGACAGGACTCTGAGGGGTGGAGAGGTGTCCTCTTTGGGGTGAACTATTGGAGCTTTTCATGTGCAGGTGTGCAACAGCAGGGGGAGTTGGTGCTGGAGGATCCTATATTTGAGGTGGTGACCTCAAGTTAGGACCTCCCAGCAGAGGAAAGAGCTCGTGCCAGTAGGTAGCTATCAGATCCTGTGTACTGGGAATCACACACACAACCATCTCATACTCTTCTGCCACTCAAGCCAGAAACTGAGACTTATGAACATGGGGAAACAGTGAGTTGTATAGAATATTGATTCTCACTGCTTGCTGACTACATGTGGTGTGAGAAAGAGCATTAGATTCTCATTTGTCAGGGCTCCTTCCAACCCATCTGCAGCCCACCCAGCTGGGTCCAGTGATCAGGACAGGGTCCCCACACCCACTCCCTGGGTCTCTATTTATGGCAGGGCCCAGATGGCAGACACCTTCCTCCATGACCTCTACCTGCTGCACGAGACACGCTTTGCCAAGTGGGAAGTTAGGTCTCAGACCCTTATCTTAAACCTCACCAGCCCCTCAGAATGCAGCTGGAGTAGGCTTGCCTTGCCAGGACAACCAGATCCTCTCTTTATGAAGAGACTGCCTTTGCTCTAACAGCGAGTAGTGCCACAGATGAAGCCCGCTGCTGCCCGCCAGCGCCCAGCCCATGTCTGCCAGTGCTCGGGCTCCATTGTTAATCATAACAACACAGTGAAGGTGAAGTGCGTGCTGAAGAGGCACCACCACATGCATCAGGAGAAGCCCTGCTCTACTTGAGACTCTCCAGCCCACACAGCGTGCAGCCCTCCCACCCCAGACCCAGTACAACGCCTCGGCACATCCAACCAGGAAAGATCTGCAGGCCTGGGCATGGGGCTGCAAACCCAGAATGTCCATTCACCCCAACTGTCCACTAAGCACAGGAGGCTAAGAAAGGACCAGCAAAGTGGGCTGGGTTTTCCCTTTGAGTCTGGCAGCTCTCTCATGTCTCTTCTGCCATGAACAGTTTGAAGAATGGCTGAAGACCTCTTATTCCTTCTCAGTTCAATTAAAGCAACTAGAGGGAGGAAGGCCAACAACCATGACTCTGGGGCTGCACGGAGAGCGAAGCCCAGCCCATAGCCACGTGGACGGGAGGCAGCAACCCTTGGAGAACTATGGTGGAAACACAACGAGCAGCTGTGGGTGTTGCTGAGAGAGCCCAGACCCACGAGGTGGGAGCCCCGCTGTGCACCCTTGCCTGTACACCGGGCTGCCTCATCTGCCTTGCAGGGAACATGGACAGGTCTGAGGTACGGAGACAAGTACTCAGTTTGATGTTGGGAACTGGCCCTTAACAAAGGCAGCTCTGAGTCAGGCTGCAGCTCAGGATCCTCTGGTCTCCTGGAATCCTTCAGGCACCCCTCCATCTCTGACTCAGCCATCCTTACTATGCCAGTCCAGGGAACTGCCTTCCGAGCCCCCCAGGAAGCCTGCTGGACGCTGAGGGCTCCTCACAAACGCCACATGAGGCATCTGGTCCTGGACACGATCCCTTCTTTTCTTCTATCCCCAAACCCTCAGTGACCCCAAAGGCCAGGGGCTAGATTTCTTCTGCTTTCCACTGCAACTCCCAAGTCCACTTCCTGTAACATTGCTGGGGACTGAGACACGAGGAAGACCACTTCCCCAGACCAGACCAGAGTCTCAGACCATTTCTACAACTCTGGATCGACTTCCTGGGTCAGACACCCCAAGGGAGAGCAACTTAATCAGAACTACCTGCAGGGCAAACCTTCTCAAAACTGACTTGCGGAAACAGGGGCTTCAGAGGGGAGGGGAGAATTCGCGTGGACTGGTGGAAGGTTAGAGGCCCAGGATGAGAAATAGACCTGGCCTTGTCCTGGGGACCAAGAGCTGGCTCAATAATGGGGTGCAGTAGCAAGGAAAGCCCATGATGTGCTCCAAAAGCCTTTTCAAGAACATGACTCTTATCATAGAGGGGAAGAATACTTGATGGAGGAGAATGTGCCATCCCCTGACCAGGGTGAGCCTGGTCTGAGTTTGACCTGTGGATCCCAAATATCTTGGGGCCAGGAACTGCCTTGCCTCCCATGCCCGGGGCCCAGCAGGGACACATGGAAAGCTGTCATTTATGAATGCTGCAGGGAAGCACGACTGAATGCTGTCCCCTCGGAGCCCCTGTGCAGAAGTCCAGCCTGCCTCCCATTCTTGGCATCTTCCCAGACCCTGCTACAATGCACAGCGGTGAAGGCAGTGAAACTGCTCCTGTTTTATAGGTTGAAAAAAACAGAAATGCAATGATGCTTTGGTGAAATTCATTACAGGCAGAATTCGAGTATGTAGGAAAAGACGCAGCACTTGGCAGCAGAGAGCAGGTCTCCCTCCAGCTCATATCACAAGCCTGCTAGGAACAGAATTGGCTGCTCCTGAACATGTACCCCACTTCACTGCCTCCATCTCCTCCAGTGTCTCCTGTTGGGTGAGTTGGGGGCCGGGGGGATGGTGAGGCCCAAGGAGGCAAGTCAGGTGAGCAACATGTGAAAGGGCTGAATGGGGCCGAATATGTAGTATGTGGCTAATCTGCAGTTGACCTGAAGGGCTAAGCACCGAAAGGCCCAGTGCACTAGAGCACCTTCTGAATCTTCCTGTATCAGAGCAATAAGGATGTGTAGATTCCCTTCTATAAAGAGAAAACTGGAGGTAGACTTGGCTTGTGGACAGGCTGGAGGACCTAGCCTTACCCTACCCTCCAGCTCACAGAAAAGGAAAAGAAAAAGAAAACCAGCCCTAAGACACAGAGCCACTATTCAAAAGCCACCAAAAGCAGGACTAAGATTCACCCAGCACCAGGCAACAGGCAGGTCTCCATTTGTGTTATATCACAGCATCCTCAAAAGGGCCAGAGACACCAAGGCTTTTGTCAGTTATTAGATGGAGGATGGAGTCCAGAGAGCTTAACTATTTACTCACTTCCTGCCTAGGTTGTGAGCTGCCAGGAAGGATCCCCCATCATCACAGAGCGTGAGGCGGGGATGGGGCCCAGCTTCCCCCTGCCCAAGGAAAAAGGAAATGGACAAGCCAGGGGTCTAGCTAAGAGCTCTGGACCCAGTTGCTGGGCTTCTGCTCAACTGTCTGTGCAGATTCTGGAGCCATATCTGGTCATAAAACAAGACTAACCCTAAGTACATGCTTCCAGGTCTAGTCAGTCCCCTCATGGCAAGAGAAGAAAACAACATGGTTTCTACAGCACTACCAAGAACACAGTGCCTCTGAGGGCAGGGGAGCTGCTCAGGTCAAATTTCTCTCTCCAGAAATCTTGTGTCAAAGGCCCTGTTCACAGCCACTAGCAGTCTCCCTGACCCCAGCCAAGGGTCACCCACTCCCACCTTGTACAGAGCAGCTGTGGTGCCCCAGATCTGCGAAGCCCAGTACCCATCACAGAGCTGGCACTTGATAAAGGTTGTTCCCTGTCCCCTGCTCTCCAGATTCTCCTTGCCATTCTGTTCTTAGCAGGGGTGTGGGAGCATGGTTTCTGAAAGGAAGCTCAGTGCTGGGCTTTACTCACTCCAAGGCCTTCACTTGGGAAGGCAGCTTTTTATGGACAGGCTACGGGGGATAGATACAGAAAGAAGGCATGAACTGAAACTCAAGATGGCACCCTGCCATAACTCCACTGCTTGAAGAGTGCCTCATACTACATGGACACATCGTGGCTTCTGATCCTGACTCAAGGTTAGAAACCACAGCCGGCCCAGATTCTCCCAGACAGTTTCCTTCAGCTCTTCTTGGGGTCCTTCCTGATCTGGGTACTGCTGTGATGTGTTAACAGGATTCTGCTGGAAACTCCTCCCTCAAACTTCTTCTGCTGCAAGGGCTAAGGAATCTGATCATTTTAAAAGCAGAAAACTCTCAGCACAATCTGCTAAGACAAAGATAGGGCAGGAGCAAAAGAGTTCACAATGGGTAGTAAACAAAGAGCCCCACCCCTCAGGGCTCCCCTAGGAGAGGCTCTGACAGGGTGGGGGAGGGGCACTGCTAGATGAGCTGGAACACTGCAATAGAGAACTCATGGCTAAGAGAAAGTCAAAGGCAAGGGCAGGTCTTCAGAGAAGACACACCACAGCAGACTCTGACCCTTCCAGCATCAGATCCATACAGGCTGAAGTCTTGAGAGTTGGTTCACAGCTCTCAGGAGACCAGAAAGGGGCCAGGAGAGGAACAAGATCACAGCCAGGCCTCCTAGCCAGCCCCAGGGTCCCGTCACCCCACCTGTGCCCCATCCCCAGGAGAGAGAGACCTGATGGAGAGCGTAGGGAAGAAGGCAGTGTGCAGCCCGCAGGCTGTGTGGGGCTGCTCCGCGTTAGGGGGCAGTCGAGGCCGTGGAGCCGCTGGGGCTTTGTTACCAGCAAATCTCCCAGGCGCTGACTGCTGATGCATAGCTAACCGGGAGGCAGACATTGATTTATGTTCAACTTTCCATTTCATCAGTAAGAGTTACGGTGCTACATGTGGAGTGCACGTTTTTGGAGGGGGAGGAGGCGGCCTGAGTGTGCAGACACAAATATGTCCACATGCATGCACACAAGCACATGCACCGTCAAGGCCACAACTTTTTTCCTTTCTGGGGGGAGAAGGAGGGAGCTGAGCAGCCGCAGAGGCAGCTTGGCACGTCAGGAGCAACCTTTTGTCCACCGTTGCTAGGAGCCCTGGTGCCGGTCATCTGCCGCAGGGCGACGTTAGGCACCAGGCTGGCGGCTGGGCTAGAGCACAGCCTGACCTTTGTGGAGGTGGAGTTGGCAAGGAAACAAGGCCTCTTCCCTCTCCTGCCTCAGGCTTCTTTTCATAGGCCAAAGATTAGAGGTGCGGAGGTACAAACCCATAGAACTGCAGAATGGCCGGTACCCTCACTCACCAGAAGGGCAAACCAAGCTCGGAGAGAACAGGGGCAATCCTAAGGACACGGACATCTGGTGCTGGACTGGCTCAGCTTGCCCCACTCCCAGGGCAGGGCCTCAGGTTTGGCGCCTGCGGCCAGCTTCCGACACAGAGGAGGGGTAGCTTGAACAGGTGGGGGAAAGGGGGGCGGCAGCAGCCCCCACCTCCCAACTGTGGCCCAAAGCCCAGCACTAGGGCACCCCGCCTCCTCTCTAATCCTTCTCAGCAGGGGTGACCCTGCCTTCTGTCAGTGTGGAGGGCAACAGCAGGGCCAAGGGCTGGGGATGCTTCTGCCCCAAGAGGAAGCAGACACAGCACCTGTGTCCCTACACCTCAAACATCAAGGAGTCAGATGGGCAGGGGCTGAAGTTCAAGAGCAGGGCCCAGAAAGATGGGGTTTTATCTCTTCCCAAAAGAGGGGTTCCCTCCAGAAACCCTGGACTTCACTGCACAGTCCAGAACCATCTGTTCGGGCAGATCCCACAGCCAGTCTGGGGCTGAGCGTCCTCATCTATCCAGCAAAAATGCTATCAGATAGCTCTGGGGCCAATGAAACCTCAGGAGACACAGGGGACCCCTCTTCCGACCTGCAGAGTCTTCCGACCCGACTCCGAGAACAGTCACACAGCTTCACTGGGGCCCGAGAGCCCCAGCAGGGTGGACAGGAGGGCAGGAAGGCTCCAAGCCTGCTTCTCATCTTCAATCTGCCTCTTGCTCTTTCCACCCCCAAAACCAGAAAGAAGCCTGGGACTGCTCCCAGCTACACAGAGGGTACCAAGGGACCACCAGTCACAGGTAAGACAGCATACACACCAGCTCCTGCAAAGGCCACCTCCTAGACCACATCCAGGACTCCATACTGGCCAGCCTGCCACTGGGAGGCCTGCCTCTCCAGCCACCTGTGTCTGTCTGGCCTTGTGTCACCGCCCCATTATTAGCAACTGTCTTTAAGCCCTCCCTAAATCTATTCCTAGACTTATATGCTGGACCTATCTGTATCTCCAGCCACCCCAAACTTGCCCCTTCTCAATGGCATCCTGGCATACCCCCACTTCCTGGCAGGCCTCAATTCAAATGTCACCTCCTTTTCTCACCTGGCACTCAGCCTGCCACCCCCAAAGCATCCCCCACCAGAAACACATGGGGTACTTCCTGCCGGGCGCCCCCACTGCAGCCCTGCATCTTAGGGACCACACCTGACTATGGGAAAGGGAGGGGCAAGTGAGTCTGGCCAGGTCTCACATGGCTCTGGTTCTGGTTTCCTCCCCTGCCAGCCTCACCATCTGGCAGGTGGTGATCCCAGCCCTGCCATCCAGCCCTTACCAGGCACGGGTGTTGACAACAGAAAGCCAGGGTGATTTGATTCCTCCTAAGCCTCATCCTGGTTAGCACTGAGAAGCCCTTCCTGCCTGCCTGTTCCCTACTTTTCCTTCTGGTTAGAGGAAGTAGGAACCCAACAGCATGGCTCTCCAGAGGCAGCAACAAACCAGTTCAGCTGCAGCCACAGGTATATTCTCATTTAGTAGCCTCTGACCTCCCTGGAAACACACTGCGTGGCTCAAGGCTCACGACCCTCCGGGCTCTTTACTGGGCTTCCTGTCTCTGCTTCGTTCCCACCACTGGCAAGCAGCCACTACTTCATGGTAGAGTTGGCAGGCGGCGGGCACATCTCCTGGACAAAGACTCAAGTTGGCTGCCCTGTTCTCTCTTCTGCTAGGACCTGAAGCCAAAGCCCCAGAGAGGCAGGGGTAAGTCAGATACTTCAGACTGTCACCAGAGCCCTCCTGAGGCTGCCTGTCTCCTGGGGAACCCCCAGGTACATCCGCCACAGGCAGGAGAGGCTGCAGTAGTGAGGGCTGATGGCCCGGGGGTGTCTCCTCCCAACGCTGAGCCTCTTCTCAGGTGTCTGGGCTGTGTACACGACTTGCTTCTTGCGGCCCTTTTCCCAGATGGATAAGGGAGGGGCGGCAACCTCATTTCTCAGTCCGTGGGCTTAGCTGGCAGGAAGGAGGACCCACTAGAATGGGAGACAAAGCTGACTACTCCTTTCTGTCCCCACCGCAGCAGAAACTACCCAGGAGGCTGGACAGGACAGCCTGATCTTTCGGCAAAGGGAGCTGAACCCCTCTGCTGCCCTAGAACTGTGTTTTCACAGAAGGCATAGTCTTTAACCTTGTGACCTCTGCTGGGCCTCGGCAAGGCCAGAAGCCATGTCCATGTGGCCAGCTATTTCTGGGGCACTGCAGACAGAGCCCCGTCCCTGCTTCCACACAGCCACCACGGCAGCCATGCAGGGGCTGCCTGGAACACAGATCTGGCCTGGGCACTGGCCAGTCTGGAGGATACAGGTTTCCTGCTGCTACCAGACAAAGCTCACCTTCTCTATGAGGTCTCTCTGGCATTCTAGCAAGCCCTGGGCACTCACCTCATTCCAGACATCCTCGCAGGCTTGTTCTCTTGGTAAGTAGACAGGCTCCTCTCCCCCAGCTGAGGGTTCACCTGGCTGGTTCAATTCGAGCCTAGAACCAACCTCTGTGCCTCGTACATCATGGGTGGCCAATGACTACACTAATTCCATCCCTTCTCCCTCCAGGATCCACTCCCACATCTACCCATAACAAGTAAGGACCTGATCAGGTGGCAAATACATAGACATTTTTACAGTAGACATCACTCAGTGGTACCTGCTGCCTGACTTCAGAATCACGCTCCACGGTGTTCTGAGTAGCCACTGCGAATCAGGCCCATTTGGCATTGAATGGAAATTTATTTGCTACTTCTGAGAGACAAGAGCCACAGCCTCTCCCCCTCTCCCTCCTGGACAATCAGACATAGGTTTACATCTGGACTTCTGGAAGAGCTGGAAAGCCAGGACTGGACTCCAGCCACAGTGGGCCAGGCCGTTCACCTTCCTGAGCCCCATCCTCCCAGCCAGCCTCCTCTGCAGAAAAACACTGCGGTCAAAGTGAAAGCAAGCTGCACATTTTAAAATGCTACATAACTAAAAAAACAATTATTGGAATGGAAAAACAAAACAAGAACAAAAACAGACTGTACCTACTGCTCTGTTCCCTGTGACCCCTGCTCTCCTGTAAACCCCAGTTGTGGACCCAGAAGACCTTACTGGCAGCATCCCCACGAGGCCAAGACTTAAAGGACCCACCCAAACTAGTGGGCTCGGCCAAGGACAAGCTGGGTTTGCTAGATGCACAGCCTGAGTTAAGCTGCACAAAGAAGGGGGGAAAAATCAGAAAGAAAGTCATTGCTTGATTATGTAAAATCTGCCTGGATCCAAAGCTGAAAATCCAAGTTGGACAGGCCCTCGAGACCATCTGGGTCAGCCTGCTCTGTCTCCTGGTGAGAAAATCAGGGCTCAGAGGTGGGAGCCTCTTGCCCAAGGTCCATCAGCAAGCACAGGGCCAAGTTTAGAACACCAGACCTGGACTCCCCAGACAGCTTCCTCTTCTACACTTCCTGGTCAGAATGCTGAAGCCAGTGCTTTAGGGCTGGCAAGGCTTCCCTCGTGCGATGTGGGCAGCACAAGTAAACTCCGGTCCAATATGTACCATGGCCCTATTACATGCCAGGTACTGGAGGGGGTGCTCTAAGATTCGGGCTTTGGTTTGTTTAAATAACAAGGAATTAGAATTCCCTTGCTAAATGTCACCAAGACCCCAAGAACCTCACACTACTCCCCAAACATGCGGTGTGTTCAGATCAGTTCCTAAACCATCTCACTGCCAGCCCCTAACCTGCTACCAGACATCTCACCGAGTCATGCCACAAGATGAGACAGACACTTCCATCTTAGGAACTTGGACACCAAAGAGAACAAACCACACACAACCTGACCTGTGGCTGTCCCAACCTCTGGGCTCCATGAAGGCTCTCTAGCTTGGCAGTCAGAGGCCAGAGGCCAGAGGTCCTAAGTGTTGCTTCAGAGGGGCTGGGGTGGAACACAGCTGCTCCTTACCCATGCCAGAGTGCCCACTGGCTTCTAGGTATCCACAGTGGTAGTGCAGCCCTGATATGAAAACTGGGCTGGCCGCCATAGCAATCGTTTGGCTACAACTGAATCATCCTCCCCAGTGCAAAGCCCTGGCCATGACAGCCACCTACCAAGGCTGTGGCCAAGGAGGGGAAGAAGTACAATTGTTGGCAGCAAATAAAGCCCTCGATATCATCTCTGTTTCCCTTCTATTATCGGAGTAGCCACTGCAAGATGAGTGAGGGGCAGGGCTGGCAATCAACAGCTAATACTCTTGTCATGAGCCAATCTTTTCTGGAAATGGGCTGCCATGACATTCTTCCAAAGAGATGCCCTTTCCCCCATGACAAGGTCCCAGCCGAATCGTCAGCATCACAGCCAAGGTGGGCCAGGCTGTCTTATCTGACCCCTGCATCCAAATGATGGGGAAATGATGCTATCAGGCGAGAAAACCATCACTCAGAGCCACCCATACCATGCACAGAGCCCGGGACACATAGCTCCCTGCTGGATGACCCAGCTGGCTCTTGACAGAGATGATCTCAAGTCAAGAGGATCCAAAAGTCACCTCTGCTTGATGGCAGCTGGCAGAGGCTATATAAGGACAGGAATTAGTCTAGGCTTTCTGATTACCCACCCCAAAACGTCACAGAGGAGGGCTCAAGAAGTATGTCCGGAATTAGATCTTGACCATGAACAATTATACCAAAGCAGGAAGCTGGGAGCTGTCCACATATCAGGCAGACCTGTTCCTCGTCCTAGACTCAGGTCAAAATAAAAGTCAATGACCTATTTTTAAAAGTGCAATTGGCTATTGTCCACCTACTCCTACCACAGTGACCTCTACAGATATTCAGAGACCAATAGGCAGCACACAGGTAGAAATGGTACTTGTTTCTAGATGGACTCTATCTGCCAGACAGGGAGGCCACAATGCACTCTTATCAAGGGAATTCCTGGCATCATGGGTAAGGACACCTGAGCCCAGAAAAAACTACCAACTAGATCAAATCCCAGCAGGAAAGGCCCCGGATGGGCACACAACACCCACCCACAGTGACCAGGACGAGGGTGTCCCTGGAGTGGGAGGTCTCCTCAGACACAATCCCTTGGCTTTCTCTTTGGTGCAGAGTGGCAGCCAAC
Source organism: Petromus typicus (assembly GCA_004026965.1). Taxonomy (NCBI): domain Eukaryota; kingdom Metazoa; phylum Chordata; class Mammalia; order Rodentia; family Petromuridae; genus Petromus; species Petromus typicus. The sequence continues at coordinate 16,787 of PVIR01005717.1, forward strand.
TCAACCCCTGTCTTTCCGGGGTCTATGGGTTTCCAAGGATCTTCCGGTCTTTCCCTCAGCCTCTCTTTTATAGCTCTATGGTCCTAGCAAGCCAAGACACCTGCAATTGGTTTGTTCTGACCTACAGCCTCACAGCTCTCACGGTTTGAAGCTGTGCCTGTCTCCACACCTTGGACAAAGCTGCAGTTCCAGCAGGCTGCCAGGAATGGATACAGAGACACACTGGGGCACTTGTGCCCTCGAGTACCCTCTCCTCTCACTGCCAAGGTCTTGGGTCGCTCTCGCTGTTCCCTTTTTAGGGATGTTCAAAATTCACTAGTGTCTTTCTTGGCTTGTGAACAACATGTTATAAGCTTCCTCCTCTAGGAATTAACATCAACCAAAATGTGAAATCTTCAAAAGTCAAAGCATTTTCCAGGTCACCTCCCATCAAGAGAAGACCGTAACCTCCCTGACAGGTGTCTGGCCTGTCTTTGTTCAGCTCCTTCCAGTGCTAACGAGCCCCTCCCTCCCAGGGCCACCTGCTGGGCCTCCACACTGCTGGATGGACATGGGTGTGACATTCTCCCTGGACTGCCTCACCGGCCCCAGCGAAGTGTTCCTGGGCTTTGCAGAAGAAATCTTAGCGCCTTCGTCTATGCCACAGCTCTTTCCCTATTCTTCCCAGGAGGGCCAGCCTTCAGAAGGCCTGGAGAGTCAGGCGCATTCTGGAGCTTGGCTTGACAGAGCTGGGTGAATGAGCAAGGTCACAACCAACAGCTTCGTCATGAAAGCTCCCCTCAGCCCTGCATGCCAACACCTCTCCAAGGTGGCCTTTCCCAGTACCAATCTGGCTTACACGGAACGGGCCACCAGGAGAGAAGGGAGGGGTGGAGGAGGAGGTGCAGAGGGGGTGGGAGCAGCCAACCCTGACAAGACAGAACGCCCGGCTTTGTAGCACCCCAGAAAGAGCCCAAAAAGGTGTCCTGGAGAAGGCAGGACTGGGGACCCGCATGGGCTCTGCTCTGCCTGTGGCGGGAGGAGCGTGCGCACAGATGCTTGTGGGATGCGAGGTGATCACACTCGGAAAAAATTGAGTGGTTAAGGGAGGGAAAGGATTCGGAGACCTGCCAGGATGGTGGGTTTTTGGTTTTTTTTAGATTATGCCTAAGGTTTGTCGTTTGGACGGGTAAAATAAACAATGACAACAACAGCGGCAACAAAACAGAAACAAAGAACAGTTTACTTATTTAAAGCAAGGAAGGAAGAAAGGAAGGAAGGAAGAAAGGAAAAAATTTTAAAAGAAAGAAAAAAAGAAAAAGGCTTTTTGTTAAGAGAAGCTCCACACCAGCAGAGGCAGTGCTGCCACCTCCCCAACCAGGGGCAAATGGTGCCTCGCCCGTGATGCTGGTGGAAGAAAACCAAGTGCAGGAGGCGTCTGTGTCCCTATGCCCCGTCCTCCTTCTCGGCTCTGGGAAGCAGGAGAAAGCAATGGCCAGGGGAGAGTTTCAACCAGCACAAAGCAACTGTATTTAGACCATGGCAAACTGAGCTGGACTCATCTCCTGCTCTCCTGCCTGCCGCCCATCCAGTCCAGTGCACGAGAGGAGCCCAGGACTCCAAGCCCAGCACGTACCTGAAAGAAACCCGGCGGGATGGGGCCTCCGGGCATCCCATCGTTGGGGGGAATGTTGCCGAGCACGGGACTCGGGGCAGCTGCTGCACTCTGTGGGGGAAGAAGGTGGAGGTCAGTGTCAAATCCTCAACCAGCCCCAAAGTTGCAGTCCCTGCCCCACTCCCCCTCCCTGCCCTCATCCTCCCTCAAAGGCTGTCATGTGAGCAGAGCCTTCCTGCCTCCAGTTAAACAGCTTCACTACCATCGCAACGTGGGTACAGACTGAGCGAGTGGAACGACCCCCGACTCCCGGATGTGTTCCTCACTGGCGGGCAGTGACCTGCACGGCCTCAGAGCCCACCACTGGGCTGAGAAGGGCTGGGGATAGTATCTCCAGGGATTCAGCATGGTACCTGGCAGAGCAGTTGTGGGCAGCCCACCCACAATGGCTGTTACCGACATTTTGATGCCCTTGCCTTAACTCCCTGGCTCTTTCAAGATGCTCTTTGAGGGCAAAAAAAGCAATTTACAAATTCTGGCATCCTCTCCAAGGGGCTGGCAAAATGTACACAATAAATACTCAGAAGATGAAGGAAATGCCCCAGGGCAGGGTGAATGGGGAGTGTGCTCTCAGCCTGCGCAGGGGCCCAGGTGCCTGATGGGGGTAGGGGTGGGAAGCACACACAGGGGCCTGTTGTTACTGTCATCTTTAAATGTTGCTACGCTGCCACCCACCTGGTACATCTGCCTCAACAAACGCTCCCAGGGGTGAGCAGATGTCGCTTTCCCGGCCTGGCCCTTTCCAACAATCTACGTCCAGGCTGTTTGTGTGACCAGCACATCTGTGTCTGGCTCTGTGCTCACACAGGTACAACTGAGACCAAAATGCCACACCCCGGCCCTGAGGAAGTCACACGCCTATCCCTGCTCCTTCTACCAATTCTAAACCTCCAGCTGCTCTTCTTACAGAAGCCCCCTTCCACCAACCTTAGTGGTCCCCAAACTCCATCAAGACTGAGACCTCGAAACTTACCACTGATCCTCTCCCGGGGCTCTGGGAGTAAGGCCCGCATGGACAGGAACACAGGGTCTCCTTTGTAAACACAGCCCCCTCCTATCGTGCCTGGAGGAAGTCACCTGTACTTTCCTGACCTCAGCCCTAACATTGGAACCAGAGCCCTAGCCTCCAACTCCAATGTGAGGAAATGTAGGACTCCCTCGAACACATGTGTGCAACAAAACAAACTAATGCATGGGGTCTAGTGCTGTCCTCTGTCCCAGTGAGGACAGGGGGAGGCCCCTGGGCCTTTCTGAACCTTCTGAACCGCCGCAGCCTGGGGATGACTGCCTGAGAGGATGTATGCGTTCTACAAGCCGGGAAAGCTCTGCCAGTACCGGTGTGGGCACCCAGGAAGCCTGACACATCACAAGGAAAGAGATGGGGTGAGCTGTAGGTTATTTTCAGAAACACCCTCTGCGATTAGGAAACTGCCGTCCATTCTGTAATGTGCTTACAAGTTTCAAGTATCCCTAAATGACATGGACTGAGGTCTCCTTCCTCAAGGCACAGGGCACAGGCCCCCTCAGAACAGGGGGAAGATACCTGCCTTGCCCCAGCCACTGCCCCAGCATACAGGGAAGGGACCATAAAGGGGCCTCTGATGGGTTATTCATTAGTGACATACTATTTCTTTGCAGTTAGCGTTTCTGTGAAATTGCAACTTTCTGTGATTAGCAAGTAATGAGCATTTCTCAAAAGAAGGGGTGTGTCACTTAAAATGGGGTGAGCTGAACATCTATCCGTATCTTCCTCAATTTCTTTCAGACATTTGTGTCAACGCTGGGCTCTAACCCTTGCTGGCTATACCCCGACTTAAGTGGTATGGACACTATATCATCGTTTGCTAACTTGTTTGTATCTCTTTCATAACTGACATTTTGATTTACCTGTTGGTTTATACTCGGCATCGGTAGACCTATATTTTGGTGAAATGTTCAGTCTTTTGTTAAGTGGTACAGGGTAAGATGGGGCACTGTGGGGCATTTTAGATATAAGATGAAGATATGTTATAATTAATAAGAAAAATATAAACTTGAACTCCCACGCATGCTGTAGCATTACTTACGAAGCTCCTTCACTCTAAGATGTGGATTTCCTATGACATCGAAGTGAGTCAATGGTTCCAGGAACCAAGGGTAGAGGTAGGCAAGAGGTCTCTGGCTCTTGAAATGGACTGGCCAGGCTAACTCTGGTCTCTGCAATGGGTGGAGGAACTCTCTGAAATCTAGGATGGCAGGGGAGTTTTGCTACCCTCCAATGAAGACCAGCAAAGAAAAGCCATTTTAGCAATGACTACAGGGACAGGGAGCCGAGGAGACAATTTTTACCACAAAGCCTTCACTACCAGCAAAACTACGTAGCTCTGCAGTGCTTAAATCTGTGTCCTGGATTATGACAGCTATTGCTGCTTCTCTTTGATTATGAAGTGAATATGCGTTCACAACAGAAAATGTAACAGGGCAGAAAAACAGCAACTGGTGGTGTTGGGAGGTCAAAGGTTTGGAAGGGCTTAGAAATAACTGCTGCTCACACAGCCCAGTCCAGGAAGATCCCTCACACACGTGTGAAGATGGCATGTTGGTCCCAGTCCCCACCCTGTTTTATTACTCCAGGGTGCAGCACAGACTGTTTTATTAACTCCAGAACCCAGCATGACATAAGGCATACAGCAAGTATTCAATAAGCGACTACGACTTGTATTATTCAAAAACTTGCTCACACCTGACTCTCTGGAGCCAGGCCCTTCTGGATTGCTAGGAACTGGCTTCTCCCTGCGGTTTCCAGCTTTGAGTTAGCGCTCCATTAAGGCACTCAGCAAAGCGTCTCGTATGAGTTTTCTCTAAAAACACAAAACCCCAAACTCAAGCCCAAACCCCTTGACATTCACTGAGGCCCACGGCATGCCAGGGCTGCAGCAGTTATACAGCACAGAAGTCCTCTGCAGAGCAGGCAAGGAGAGAACGCTGGATTCAGAAGCCAGAGGCCAAACACATGGACTCAGGTCTTGGCTGAGAGCCGGCAGATGGAGACTCAGTGTCCTCAGCTACCCAGCAATGAGGCTGCAGCAGATGACCCCTGAGGCCTCTCTTCCACGAGTCTCTCTGCTCAGCTCTGTCCACATACACCCAGAAGCAGCTCCTACCGGAAGAGGAAGACTCTGCACTTGCCAGAAGACCTGAATTCCCCTCTTCTCTGTTCATCACAGGATGTTTAGAGATCTAAGATTAAGCAGCACCCAGACACCTACCTGTGGTATGAGCCTGCACCCCAGCCGTCCAGGCCTCCCCCAGTATTTACCTACAAATGTACATACATGGACTAAAAAGGCCCCGTCAACCAGCTAAGTAGTTGGGTGAGTTGCGTGAAAATAAAACAGAAGAAAAATACAAACAACAACAAAAAAACCGAACATAAAAGGCCTTGCACAGGGCGACCTGGCCTACCTGGTCAGCCGCTCCAATCTGCCAGGGAACACGGCCACCTGACGACCACCTGAAGCTCCCTCCATGATGTGCTTTTGTTCACAGCCATCCGGCTTCTCCCAGGATGAGAGCACAACCACCAGTCTCAGTCCCTCCATCTGTTCCTGTGCCCCATGGGTCCCTACAGCCTCAGGGGTCCATACTGAGTGACACTTTAGTGCCACACCAGCAGCCCTGGCACCAGACAGGGGATCTGCCCTCTCCAAGAGGGGAAGCAAAATTTGAACCTGGGGGCTGAGCACCAGGGTAGAGCCTTGGAAGGCAGGGCGAGGAATAAGGACTTAGCTCTGGGCAGCATGAAGGATTGCTAAGCAGAAATGGGGCCCACAGTGCTTGTGCCAAGCATCCTACCCTGTGCTAAGCACACTGAGGCACTGATGGCAAACCCAGCTCAACACCACCAGGGTGCCCAACACTTTGCCACCACAGGCTGGCCGTGCCCACAGGTGCAGTGGCCCCTTCTCTGTCCAGGTGTCTGCATTCACATTTCCTTTGAGAAGCAAGGGGCAGGAGATTCTCTCCAAAACATTATCTTCTGACCTCACCTGAAACTATCCTCACCCAAACTGGTATGTAATCTCCCCGTCCTGTTGTTACTCCTTAAAAAATAGTGCTCGAAGCTTCTGGAAAACTGAGTATAAACAAGAGCTCAGGGCAAACTGTGGGATTCCCGCCAGATCAGCCAAGACCTCCAGATGGATTCATAAGGCTGCAAAAATGACACTTTGTTCTGCGGTCCCCTCCCTCCCCACCCTGCCCCACTACTCAGGCCTTGGTGTGCAGCAGTGCCAACCACATGCAAACCACTAAATGGCCATGTACACGTGGTTGGGACATGGAGGACTAGGAGAAGACAAGGACATGTGTCTAGAATGCCCCAAGGAGGCAGGACAGGTCCTGTAGTAGCCTGGCTCCTCTGGGCCAAGTTTCCTGGGGGAATATGAGCAGCATCTCCTGCTGAGGACGGAGATGCAGGAAGGAAGGATCGAGGCAACACCATCATCCAGACCCAAGGGCCAAGATGAAGTGTGGTAGGGTCCACAAAGGAGACAGGCCAGAAGGAGGCCTCTTGGTCTTATAACAGACCACAGAACAGGATGTGTCCAGGAAAACAGGAGGTTTAATTTCATAGTGTGGCGACAACACAGAGCTGTTGCTACGTGGAGAGAGGAGAAGCTGTTGGCATTAAAAACAGGTCCTGATGACACAAGGGAGTGACACAGGATCCCTGCCTTCAAACAGCAAGAGGGCTGTCATGTGTGAGGAAGATGGTGTGCCTGTCCAGCCTTGAGGAGTGGCCCAGGGTCCAAAGCTTCTCTGACCCAAGTCTCAGAGCTGGCTGCCTCGAAGATGGCAAGCTGTGCTAGTCTAGGATGCCCAGAGTACTGACATGGCATAAAATCCTACTAGAAGGATCCTGCTGTGTTACCTATCACCGTTAGTGTTTCCTGGGAACTCTCTCGAGAGAATTCCTTAAGGGTCCCAGGGTCAAAGTTTAGCGCTGGCTGCAATGCTGTCATGCCCCACCCCTACCCCACTGTGTGGCTTGGACAGGCCTTGTTGATCCTGGGCATGTGGCACCAAGGGGTGCAGAAGCCACTTCAAAGACACTGTGTGTGTGTGTGTGTGTGTGTGTGTGTGTGTGTGTGTGTGGTGGGGGTGTTACACTGAGCTCTCTGCCCGAACAACCTGAAAACAGCCACGTGCAGACTTGGCCTGTCACAATCAGGGCACAGGGCCCAAAGGCCTCTTGGTTCTGGCCCTGGCACTGCTTTCACAAAGCCCCTCCTGCTCCTGTCCCTGGGGTGAGGGAACAACCTAGGAATGCAGACAGCATGGAGAAGCAAGCACCACTTGATTCTAGTAAGCCAGGAAAGGGAGAAGGAAATACTCATACCTAGTGTCACAGGTAAGATGCCATTTTTTAACCAGAAAGGAAACTGAGGCACAGAACGGTGTGTTATCTTAAGGTCCCACTGGGGGGCCTGCTGGACTCAAGGGACAAATTCCCCTGGGAAGAAAAGGAGAAATGAAGGAGGCAGGGAGCTGTACAAGTGTTACAAGTGTTTAACACACATCGGTGTATCCAGCAAACCCCTGCTCTTGGTGGTGCTGTGCCCACCAGGCTCACAGACGATGGGCTCAGCTCCGCCCGGAAGAAATGAGTGGAGACCGAGAACTGTGGGACGTGGGAAAGTGCTTGAGCAGGAGCTGGGAGGCAGGATTAGGGGGATCAGTGAGGCTTTATGGAAGAGGTGGCACTCAAGCCCAGGCCTTAGAGGACAGCAAGACTGCAAGATGCGAGAGGAGATATGGGGATGAGAGATTACTGCTGTCATCAAAGCCCTCTTGGCATGGGCTCCAAACAGCCTCCCCTAGCTCAGTGGGTGCTCCATCCATTGCAGCCTTGGCCCATCCACCTCCAGGGGGCAGCGGCATGGAGCCTATCTGCCCTCCCCAGCGGAGGGAGCAGCTCGCCTCCATCTCTTGTTCACACTGCAGTGCAGCGCCTGCAGCACCCCTAGTCACTACTCTTGAGAACAAGCTCCAAAATGCAAGGGGACTTGTCCAAGGTCACTGGCCTAGAATGGGCAGATCCGGGGGTCAAGGCTGACCTTTGACCCTCACAAAATACAGCGCAGCTCTTAGCCATGTACTGGCTTCTCTGGTCCCGAGTTTCAGGATGGATGTTAATAGCAGGGCAGAGCCTGGGTGCCTCATTTTACTTGAGTCTTCCATGGCCATGTGTAGAGGTGGGGAGCCCCTACCCGCTGTGGGGCTCCAGGGAAGACACTTGCCTGGTTAGGGTGAGGGGTACAATCAGCAAACGGCAACCTTGAGCCAGTGACCCAGCACCAGGTGGTGATGGACAGCTTAGGGTGTTTGTTTTCTTTTCTTTTATATTTGAGACAGGGCCGCGCTTTGTAGTTCAGGCTGGCCCTGAGCTCAGCCTCAAACTCACATCACAGCAATCCTCCTGCCTCTGCCTCCTGAGTGCTGGGATTACAGGCGTGAGCCACCATGCCTGGCACTGTGCTATGTGGTACGGGTGTCTCCACATCCAGTATTGTATGTGGTTGCTGGGGATCGAACTGGGCCCTTGTGCAAGACAGGCACAGGAACCACTGAGCTAACTCCCCGCCCCCAACTTCCTTTCTTTCTTTCTCTCTTTCTCTCTCTCTCTCTCTTTCTCTGACTTTTTTCTCTTCTCAATGGCCATCTTAGGGAAATATTAATAAAATAAAATAAAGATGAAAGGAAGGTGTTCCAGTCAAAAGAAAGTGGGATGGACTTCACTGGGCTGGACAGGGGAGAATGCCACCCTGTGGGGCCCTCCCAGGCCATCCCAGGCAGCACTTGGCTGCTTCTGAGAAGTGGATCAAAGGGCACTGTTGGAGTAAGAGGTGGAGTCCCGCATAATTAATACCTGCTTGCATCATGGCTCTCAGCCGGGCACTTTCCCCCATGTGCAAACACCTCCCCAGCTGGGCTATGTGACACAGGGGTGTGCGTGGGGCTTAGGCGCATGCACTCATGCCATGGCAGATGAAGGTAAGGGTCCCCCATGGATGAACTCTGCAGAGTGGACTGACAGCTCACTGTCTGCACAATGCTGATTTTCTTCTTAAAGACAGATGAGCTTTCAAGGCCCTAGGTCATACTATCAGAAACACACACACATGTGAATGCATACACCTATGCTTCTCATGGTCTCGAGGCTCTGCTTAGCACAAATATGTCATAGTAGGCCAGTGACAGCTCTTTAACAACACTAGCAGTTGCCTTTGTGAGGTGGAAAATTCCCTGGCGTGGACCCACACACACACACGCTCACTTCCAATGACAACTTAATCCTGCCAGGCCCGACGTGTGCACAGAACAGAAAGCCACCCTCTTCTAGAAACTTTTTTAAGTTTAAAAGAGCTCGCTGAAGGCGAGTTCCTCTGAGTGTCTTTCGAGGATGGAACCCACACCCCGTCAGCTGGCATCCAGTTTAGTGGGGACAGAGTCATGTTCTGGCAGCAGCCTCTGCTGCGGCAGGACCGATGTGCGCAGGCTGAGCTTCCTGGTATCAAAGCCGGGGACATTTGCACTTGGCAGGGAAGGAGAACACAGCTCAAACTCAAGGTGGCCTCTATTGCGTAAAGGCAACACTCAGAGCTCCTGCACTCTCTCCATGGGCCAGAAGGGAAACGACAAGCAGCCGCCCAGCACGGTTTGCACAGACATCCCCAGTGCACGCCTGACACACCAGCTCAGAGCGAGCAGATGCCGCCTAAGCCTTTAAAGCATGCACTAATTGCACTAATTTAGCTAACAGTCTCTGTTTCGTCCCCCACCCTGAGTCAACCAGCATCCTTTGGTATTGCTGGAGAGATGCAAGCTGTTGGCTTTAGTGTTATTTTGTCAGCCATTAAACGATTCATCGGAGTCATTAATTGATTTATTACTGCTGCCTGCTCAGAGGGCTTAGCAAATAAAGAATGATGTAGGTCACAATGCAAAGGAAATTGGACCAAACAACGCCATGAGGAGCTGGGCACTTACAGGATCCACTACTATCCAGCTATCCAGCTGCAGCAGCTCTATACACCCCACGATCAGAAGGGGACAGCAGAGGTGGCCCCTGCCTGAAATCAAGAGCCAGCTGCCTCTTGCATGGGCATGGGGGCTACTTAGGATGTGGAAGGCAGGAGGCAGCGCCTGGAGCCTCCAGAAGCCAGACCCTGGGCACCTGCCAGACCTTGTCACCAGCAACTCCCAGGTGGGCCCGACTGCAGTGAGTGGGTGGCACTGGGCTCCTGGGCTCTACTTCTCTGGAGGGGACACACTCCAGCCGTGCCCTCTTTCCCCCTGCACTGGTTAACGGAGCAGTAGGACAGCAACAGTTGATAGTTAACAGGTGCCTCCTAATGCCTGGCCTTTTATGTACTTATCTCTGATCCTCTCAACAGTCCTGCGGGGCAGTGGCATTATCTTCCCTGTGTTACAGAGAAGCTCACTGGAGCTCAGGGAGCTGACCTGCCCCAGGCAGCCTGGCGGGCCAGGAAGTAGCAGTCCTGGGACTGCAACACAGGCTATCTGGCTTCAAAGCCCGTGTTTCTTCCTTTCTATCAAATTCTCAGACAGAGACAGAAAGGCTCTACACCTACAGCAAAGGTCCATGAGAACCTGGACGGAAGCAGGGAGACCTCGCAGAGCAAGAAGGCTCTTCTCTCCTACAGTCCCAAGTGCTTTACCTATAAGCCAGGCCGGCGTGTTACACTCACCAGCCACATACATGGCAGGAGGGCAGACCCGAGAGACAGGACCCAGCCTGCCCTGGGCCTGCCAGGTCCTCCAGCCAGAATGTGAGGGAGGGGCACCATCGCAAGGGGGATGCTGGCACCTCCACTGAGGGACTCAAGGTCAAGATCTGTGTGTGTTCTGGGCTGAGTCTGTTTCTCAGCAGGAAAGGTAACAGCTCTGCTCCTGGTTTCCCTAGGAACCAAACAGCCACTCTAGATTTCTTGTGTTCTGTTATCACAGTTATCAGCCCCACAGAGCCCCAGGAGCCCTGCTCAGTGCACTCCAGACAGTGCAAACCTGCTTGTAGAGGAGGCTCTCGGAAGCTCACAAAGAGGGCATATAGAGGTGGGCTAGGTGCCCACCAAGAACCAGCCTACTTCCTGCTTTGTCCCCAGCCTGGCCCTGGCCCTGGCCTGCGAGCCCAGTCTGTGACCTGCTGCTGCTCACGCTCACACAGAGAGGCCCACAGGGCAGGGCTTTCCTGTTGGGACCCCCAGGGATGGGTCTAGTACATCCAGGCAGGATTACCCTCAGAGGAGGCCCACCACATTCCACCACCAACAAGGTACTAACAGCCCAAGGAGGGTCCTCGTGAGACTTTCCTCAGGGTCCAACAAATGAAGGTCACTGAAGTCCTATATTGGGGAGGGGGTATCTAATAGGTACTATTTAACATTTATTTTGTATTTAGTATCCACTTCCATGGGTCTTTCTTTTACACATTTGCTTACTGAACTGGTCGCAACATGATTCCTGGAGGCTGGCCTTCTCTCTGGAACACTTTCCTCCTCTCAGCCTGGCTGATACCTCTCAGGCCTTTCTGCTCCTTATCACTATACTGCTCATACCTGACTGTTAATTCCTTGTTAAATTAGCCAGCTGTCTTTGCAGGAACAGGGCAGGGGTGGTATGCACAGCACCAGGAAGATGCTGGCTCAGTAAATATTCTGTGGGTGAATAAAATTCCTGCAGAAATCTTGTCTTTCAGGAGGAGTCACCACATCTCCAAGGTCAAATTCCAAGGCAGCTAACTGCATAACCTCCCACTGACACACCAGTGTGACACCCAGACAACTAGTCCCTCCACCTCTAAGCTGCCGCCATACAGCTCTTAGGACATGCTGTTCCCTCTTCCTGGAACACCCTAGCTTTGGACATGGAGAAACTCAGGTCTAGAGCTGCTTGGCCTGGCCACCAATGATGTGGCAGTACGTTTCCAGGAATTACTGGTCACGTCAGAACAATGGAGACTATTACAGAACCTCCCTCTTGAGAAGACTGACAGGACAGCTTCAGGAACTGTGCTGGGAAAGCATTTGTACTGCCAAGTAAGGACAGAGGCAATGAGTGGGAGTGGGGTGGCCTCGGGCCGCCGAATCCTCTGTCATTTCCACTTTGGGAAGAGGTCAAGGCTGGACCTTGTTGGCTGGGCGCAGGAAGGGGACCTGATGGTCTCTGCAGGTGCCAAGATCTAGCTGCCTCTCTCCTCCTGTTAACCCACCCTCCCAAAGCCAAGCAAGCCTGCTATTTATTTTCAAACAGGTTCCACACCCCAGCTCTTGGCCTCTGTGATGAGTGCAGTCTGTTCTACTGGCCCAAGGACAGGAGCCACATTTTCCACAGGCCTCTGAAGGGGGCTGAGGGATGCTGCATAGTTCTCATGGAGCAGGGGGGTGGCAGAAGGGCAGGTGACGAGGATGGGCAGTCAGACTGCCCACACTGAGATACCTTTCTCCTCATCTCAGAAGAGGGACCAGCAGCAGAAGAATCCTCTTGCCAGCCGGGAGCTCATCCCTGGAGCTGGGGACCCTCCAAGCAATGGATTTTAGGACATGAGTTCTTGGAAGCAGAAACAAGTCACACAGCAGGTCCTAAGCTCACTTGGGAGGAAAGCATCGTCTTCATCAAGTGAACCTCCATGCCTCACCTAGCAGGAGAAACAGCTTTCGAAGGGTAGAGGGGAGAGGAAAGCTGAGGGACCATGCACCTGTGCCCTATAGCAGCCCCTGGCTACCCTCAGCTCTGCCCCACTCAGTGCTGACCAGGATCTAGAAAAGGGCCCAGTGCTTCACCAACCAAGTTTCATGTCCTCCTCCCTGGGAGACACAAAATACTACTTTTACTTTCTTTGCTCAACAAGCTCCCCCATTGCTTCCATTTATCTCCCTACGGAACTCTTAGCCATCCACAGATGCACAGCTCAAATGTCTTTGCATTCCAGACCAGAAGATGTACGGAAGTCCTTACAAATGCTCCAGAGCTGGAACTCAACAACAGAAGACGCTGGTTTCCCGCCTACAAACAGCCAGTGGCTCACAGAGCACACGTGCAGGCTCCATGACCAGGACACCGAGCACTCGGGGCAGCAGGCTCCCTGCTCCTTCATCCAGAGGTGGAGGCAATCTCCCCAACATGAGGCATGGCCTGTAGCATAGGCTGGCACCAGAATTTAAAAAGCAGAGAGACAGTGAGAAGGCTGCAATCCCACCTCAACCTCTCCCTCTCTTCTAATTCCATCCTTTTCCTTTCCTCACACCAAGCAGCAGCCAAGGACTGCGGGCTCCACCTGCATAGCCTGCCATCCCTGAGCGTGGGGCAGGGCGGGATGCTTCCTTCACTCATTCACCTAGTCCGCGTGAGTTCCTACCTGGCCTTATCACACAGACAGAGGTTATCTTCCTGCAGGTCTGCTGGCTCGAGAAGAGTAGAATTCAAATGTTTGCACGTCTAATAATCAATAAGCATCAAATGACAAAGGACTGGGATAAACCTAGGTTTAGCAGTTTTTGGATAAAACTAGGCCTGGTGGTGCTGGGAAACTCTCCCTTCTTTCTTCTTCTCTTTTATAAATATGAAACTTCAAAGAGCAGAGCAGAAGGACACAAGCCCAAGTGCAAGCGGAGAGGTGACCTGAGCTCCCACAGGCTCCATTTCTCCCCCTCTGTGCAGGTGGCAGCTGGAGGCAGAAACACAGCAGCTTCTGGTGAGATCTGCATTTGCACCCTGCTTCTGCTCCCAGCTCAAACGGCATCTGCAGGACCATCCTCAACAAATGACACCTCTCCCTTCTGTGGCAAACCCAGCGTAAAGTGGCCTTGCTTTTTGCTTTTGTTTAGTTCCATTTAAAGCCACGGCCTGCCTAGGTCTTCTGCACCTAAGACAGGAGTTTTTAATTAGATGTGGTCAAAACTTGCGCCTTCACAAACCAAGTAGAACCTTAGAAGAGGAAGGAAGCCAGCAGCTCCTCCAGCAAATACCAGGGCCAAGGGCAGGAAATGCCCAGAACCTGGGTTTTTCAAGATGAGTGGCTCACCTAGAAGGCCAGGACAATGACTCTGCTTGCCTGCTGGGCCTCATGAGAGCAGGTTTCAGCTACATCCACACAGCAGTGCCAGTCCTATACCAAGTGGGAACTCCATAAATACCTGGAATGGCCACTCCTAAACCTTCCCTCACCCTTGTCCTCTACCAAGAAGGCTGCCCCTGTGGGGAGGGGCACAGGCTCAGAGTTCTGTCCCTGCCTCTGGGTCCCAGAAATGGCCTGGGCCTCCACACTGAGACTTGCTCTGCCCACACTGAGACTTGCTCTGCATAGGTATCAAGGGAAGTTAGCTCACTTCAGCCCCAACAACCTTCTGAGGTCTGTAAAACTGTTCCTCTGTTTTCTATCGACCCATCTTGCCAGTGACGAACAGAATGGCTAAGTGTCTTATACAAGGTCAAAGTTAACAGGTGTGGGTTTTTCTTCCTGGCTTGATCCAGACATCCTGAGCCCACAAATCCCCACCATGCATGCCTGCCCCAGAAACCACAAGAAGACCTAAGTCACTGGAAGAAAAGACACCTCGCGGCTCAGTCTTCTGGTTCTGGCACCCATTGGAGCAGGTCCCTTCGACTTTAACTGGCCCACCTGTACCCTGCCTGGCCTGCCCCACACAGAGCACAGTGGTGTCAAGCAACAAACATGAAACGGTCTGTGAATTCGGGCAGTATCACAGCTCCACCCTGACAAGCCCAGGGGTGAGGAAAGAAAAGGTGCTTCAGTGACTAGGTGCGGGTAAGGACCGGCCTGGCTGGCTGCTCTGGCCCTGCCTCCCTGTAAAACAGAGTGCACTGAAATTCTGGCTTCCCAGGCTGGCTGTACATGAAAATGCTCCAGGAACTGTGCATCTCCCAGGCTGCCCGTGCTCCCCAGACTCGGGGGGCGGGAGGGACCGGCTTCAGGAGCTCCTGGACCACAGAGACAGATCCCAGACCTGGGGATGGCTGGCCAGATGGGCAGACTGCTTCTGTCCCCTCACCCTCCCCAGCCAGGCTCCCAGAAGGCCTGTGGGACGCCTCTGGGTGCAGGTCGGGGCTTAGACAGCCGCCCGAACAGGTAAGGGCCCAGATTTAATTGGCCTCTTGGTTAAGCTTTCTAATCTCATTAAAGCTGCCTCCATCATGCAGACTGAGGTCCTGAATTTAATAACAGAAGAGCACTGTCCTATTCCACTTTAAGCTGATTAGATCTGCAGAGGCCCAAGTGGACCCCTCTCTGCCACATGGAGGCCACAGATTCAGGATCAAGAACACAAAGGCTGGGAAGGAAAGAGACTTGCACAGCAAAGGTGCAGGGCTGGACCCGCCTGTGCCAACCTGGGAGCCAGCACTGCCTCCAAGACTTTCAACAAATACAAACCATAGAGTCATTTGGTTTTAGATCTTACCAAGTACAATACCAGGGCCACCTCACCCCAGGACACAGCTCCTCTGGGCACAGTCCTGCTCACAATGACCTCTCCTCCAGCCTGTTCCCTTCTCAGTCTCAGATCCCTACTTCACTGGGTGGGGAGAAGGCGGCAGAGGGAACAGGGCCCAACAGCTGCTTCTCATCTCTGCAAAAGACGGCTCCTCTGTCACTGACTCTTCAGAGAGCCCCTCCACTCATCACGAGGGGCATACTACAGGCCTTTCCTACATGTGCACCACGAGGTAAGAAGGGCTCAGCTCCTGGACATCGGCTCCAAACACACCACGGTCAACATGTGCAAACATCCCTGTGCAAACACACACCGCCTACTTCTCGATCACCTCACTTTATCTAAATATATCCCAAGAAAACAACTTGGCAGCAGTGAGAGATTCTGCAATGGGTCCAAAATAACAACACACACACACACACACACACACACACACACACAGGGCTCCCTGTTCGAGGTGCCACACTAGGTTGAGGACAGTACAGAGACATAACCAGTCAGGAAACACCACCAGTGTTCCACGCCACTCTAGAGAGCCCGGCTTGTTGCTCTGAACACTAACAGGGGCAGACTAGAGGAGAGGGACGGTGTGCGGCTCTGGCCAGGCCAGCACAGATGCCCTATCCAAGGGAGACGTTGGGGGCACGCCCAGCAGAGCACACACATGCCTAGCCCACACCCTCTGGGACTCCCTACAAGACACTGGCATTTTCCACTTCACTTGCCAAGAATGGAGCCACCCTGCCCTGCATGCTTTAGCCTCTAACTCCTGAAAACAAAGACGTCAGTCACGGGGGCATGCGAGCACACCTTGGCACTGCTTCGCATTCTCCTACCCAGCCACTTTCACCGAGAGGGGAAACTAAGGCCCCAAGCAGGGGACAGACATGCACAACCTAATCTGGATGCCTCTAAAGCCCCTGCATTGTCTCCCTTAGCTGATTCAGGGGGAGGTGTATTTTCTTTTATTTTAACCACTGTATTGGACAAATCTAGGCTGTTTATAATCACCCCTGCACTCACTCCCTTGGCCACATTAACAAGGAGGATCTGAGAGCCAGGGGTCTGTGGGGCAATCCTCCAATCAGGCCAGCTCTCCAAGTTGGCCAGATCGCCCCAGCCAGCTGCACATGGACTCAAGCCTGCCCACTGTGGTCAGCTTCCTCACTGGACCATCTGCCTCAGTCTCCCCTCACCCCTCCACCTTTCTCCAGACAGCTCTCAACCCCACAGCTCAGCCTGCTCACCACCTCGGGGCTTTCTGAGCCACACTGCAGTGGCTTGGCTGGGCCCTGCACAACCTGGTCTGACCCGAGCTTCAGTTGCATCTCGCCCACACAAGCCCTCACTCCCAGAACCCGGCATGCCTTTTCAAGCTCCCATACATTGGACAGACTCTTCCTTTCCCTGAAATGCCTTTTTCACACTCTGTCCTCTCAGTCACTGAACTGTACTTCTCCCCTGTCATGTCCACACACACTGCCACCTCACTGGAAGGGCCCTTGCGGAGACCAATCAGATCTCCTCGTAGGGCCCTGAGGACCACGCCACGGGCAGACCAGCAGCATCTGCTCATGTCACATCTCCCACTGGACATGAGATCTCAGGAAGCAGACGGGGTCTCTGACGTCTTCAGAGCCCAGAGGGTTCAACATGTGAGAAGCACTTCCAGGCCAACATCATTTCCAAGAAAAACTCAGTGTCATTGACAGAGAAGTCATTTCACCCAACCCTAGTTTTCTGAAGTGAGTGAAGGCCCAGCGAGGTTAAAGAACTTCAGATAGCACACTGCTGACCAGTGTGGCCTAGAAGGCTGGCAGTGGTCTTCTCTACCTACCTCTTTGAGGCTGGCCAAAGCCCCAGAAGCCACTGCCGCAGCCTACCAGCCCTACAGAAAGACTAAGCTCAGGAGAGGCCTGGCCTCCTGAGGAGGCCATAGGCATCCTGGGAGGACTGGCTCAGGGACACGTGAGCCCGGAGAAACAAAGTATTACCAGCTGGAAGCCCTGAGTGTGGACAGTCCGTGTCATTTGGCCCAGGGCCCAACACAGGTGCCTGGCAAACACATGAGGAAGGACCAGGGATGGTACCTGGCACACGGAGACACTCAATAAACATTTGCTGTGGCCCAAGTGACCAACTACAAAGAGACGCAATGCACAGAGCTACACAGGCCCATGCTCAGCTCCGGGCACCAAAGAAAGGAAGGATTATTTCTGCTGGAGGGTGTGGCAGTCTGGGGCAGCTTCACAGAGCGGTGACATCTGATCAGACACCATCTGTTATTTTTCTCTAATTGTTCCACATGTGTGAAATTTTGATTTTCAAGCTAGAATGTACACTCCAGGAGGGCCAAGACCATGGCTGTTTGCCCTGCCCCCTCCTGGGTGTCCATTCCCAGGAAGAGCGAAGGACCATCCTTGTATATCAAGGCAAAGTGGTTTTCTTCTAAGTTTGCTTCCCTTTGCTGAAGCTCCCCAGAAACCCAACACTGCCCAAGAGCACTGCCAACAGCCCAAGTTCTCTGTGCACTTAGTGCGGCATGTCAGGGATGGGCATTCTCAGATTCCACTGAACATGTCCAGTCCCTAGAATGTGGCACTGGGCTTCCCACACACGTCTACTTCTCACTCTCAACAAGCCTCTAAGACAAGAATGAAGAGCCCGATTTGACAGGTTGAAAAACTGAGGACCCCTTGTCAAGGTCAGGGGCAGATCCACGTGTAATCTTTCACCATGTCATGCCATTCATACAAACTCTGTACCCACAGTTCCCTACTTTGGAAGGCCTGCTAGGTCCCTTCAGCAGGACATGAGTGCCCATTCAGAAGTCCTGCCTCCAACAAAGTGTGATTTTAATAAGCAGCACCAGTGCAACACCTTAGATCTGTATGTGCAAATGAACCGAAGAGGCAACTCAACCAGACAGTGCACGCCATGCTGCAGTCCATGCTGTGACTGCGGGGTCCACCAACAACACCTTACTTCCTCACCATGCCCCAGCACCCAGCCACATCCAGTCTCCACAGGAGCCCGGAAAAAAGCACATGTCAACCGTTGCGTTTGGACGACGGCCGTTTCACCATTTTCCCTCGGCCTCAGGGATCCGCTCTCTGCTTCACAGGCACCTAACCCTGAGCGGGCACTCGGGCCAGGAAGAGAACAAACGGGCGGGGAAGAAAAGCACACAGCAGTAAGCTCCAACCCAAACAGAACTAATCCATTCAGAGCCGAGCGGGCTGAGCAGATGGGAAGCCAGGAATCCCCCGCCCGCTGCGACCCTGGGTTCTGGGGCCTTCACCACAGTGGTGTAATTACAAGGGTGACCCAGCCACATACTCCCAGGGCTGCCCCCACTCCCAGGAACCGCGGGTACCGCCTTCGTCTGGTTTGGGTTTAGAATGCTATCCATGCCTCCCCCAAATCACACATGCAGAGGCAGGAACACAAACACCCTGGCCTTCCATGCAGCCATGGGGAGGAGGGCGGCGTGAACTCGGTGCCCTTCTGTCTCGACTCTCCTAAGACTCCTGGCGGGTGCACCCTAATTCTCCATCTTCCTGTGGGATATCTGTTTGCCTGTCTCCCTCCAGCTGGGGGTGGGGCGGGGTGAGTGTAGGGACAGGGCAGCCTGCTTTGCTCTCTGATATTCCCAGAACTCAGCACAGGCACAACGCGAGCAAACACTTCGCCTGGTGCCGTTCAGAATCTGAGCACTGGACCCACAGGTTTAGTCCTCTAATACCTGTTTCCTTCTCCAACCCTTAGGTACTGAGAGGGCATAAATTCCACACATCCCCCGTCTCCCCAATGCCCAGCTCTTAGTGGGTACCAATCAACTTCTGAGGAGCAAAGGAGTGATGACGACACACCATTCTGAGGCCCCTGAAGACCGAGTGACAGCAACAGGTCCACTAAGGCAGAGTGTGGCAGGGTACAACACGGCTCAAAACCATTACGGCCGCTTGGTTTGTGCAAGACAAAGAGCAACCTACTTGGAGCCACAGATCGAGTCTGTGCACCCAACACAGGACACACACCCAGGCCAGCTCTGGGTAGCCAGCCTTGCAGCAGTGGTGCCAGGCCAAGAGCGGGACACTGGGAAGCAGTGCCTGCTGCTCAGAAGAAGCCGGCGATCTGCCCGGGGCAGCCCAGATGGACATGTGAAACCATCAGTGAGCAAGGTAACTGCCAAGCTGATGGTATTATATCCTTGTATAATAAAGTACACGCTGTATAACACAGGGAGAGAAGAGGGTGGGGTGTACCCCACTAATTACACAGGACACTGGCTGTCAGGAGCGCTGGGGCACAGGTGCTGTCACACGAGGCTCAGCAGCACACTCTTCACACTCTGGCTCTCCTTGGTGCTCTGGCTGTCCCTGTCCCCACATTAGAAGGTCCCTTCGGACACTGCTGCCTTCACTTGGGCGGCCTGATCCTGGCACCTGAACAGCCAGCCACAGGGGCAAGGGTGGGTCTGAGCCAAGCTGGACCCGAGGTCAGTGCATTTCACTCATCACCAGTGTTATTCCAACTGTGCGCTCCTGCCACGCAGAGCCCTGCACACACCCTCTCACTCTGTTCTTGTACCACCCTCAGACAGGGAAAAGTCACCAACCCAGCGCCACAAGGCCAATAAGCAGCAGTCATGAGAACACAAACAGGTCCCTCTCTGCTGGTCCCTCCCCTTGTGCTCTGGAATCTCTGTACCTGCACAGTCCTACCCAAAGCCCTGGTCACAGGTGGCACCAGGCCCTCACAACATGGGCAACTCTCACAGAGAAGTGTTGCAGCGATTACATACAGACTCCCAGAGGAAAAGGCACTGGCTAGCTGAGGTGGGGGTGGGGCGCATGAAGGAGGCAGGTAGCAGGTGCAGCTCCGCAAAGACAGGTCACATTCTCAGCAGAAGACCAAGTGCCTTTGAAGGGCACAAACCCAGGGGAGCAGGTAGGAGGGGACAGCCGTGGCAGATGGAAGAGCACAGTCCAGGTTTCCCATAGTGGACCCCAGATCTGCTGCTAGAGGGGAAAGACCGGAGCAGGGATGGAGGCTGAGCACAGGAAGCAAGCCTAGGCCCGGGACACAGGTTCTCAGGTATCCACTGGTGAGACTGGTCCTGGCCCAGCTGGGTCACAGAAAAGGTGACAACAAACAAATGCATTCACACAACCCAGAAAAATGCTACCAGCGGCCACTCCATGATGGGACAAGGCTGTACAATTCTGAATGAAAGGGGCAGCCCTCCCTACTCCCAGAGCCCCTTGGGAAGAATACAGACCAGGTGGTTCTGAGCTACCTCTCACAGACACAGGCTCTGCCCTTCCAAGGTTATGGGTGCTCCAAATGCCTCTTTTCTCTACTCGGAGGGGCACAGCACCTGCCTACCGCAGTGGGCAACACACAGTTGTGGTTCCATATAGACTAGGTTTCTATTTTGAGGAAACAGCAGCTGAGATCCAGCTCTGGCTAGAGACAGAATCTAGGAGAGCAGAAAGTTACCATTTCATGCAGGAGAAAAGGTACAATGTGACCTTGAAGCACAAGTGCCAGGGAACACTCCTAAGAGAAGAAAAAGCTCCAAACTGGAGGCCAGTGTATCCTTTGCCAGGCTGGCCAACTGGGAGCTGTGCACCAGAAGCATGTTCGAATACTCTCATAAAAGATGCAGACTAGGCAAAGAAACTCTTGCTCAATGTGGGCACAGAAAAGACAGTATTACTGTCTCATGCTCCGTCTAGCAGCTTTTTCTCCTGAGCTGCCAGCTTCTTCCTAAATCCAGACCTGCACGGTGCTTCCTGTGCCTGTGTCTTTCACCCAGACACCCTGCCGTGTCTCCTTCCAGGTGCAAATGCCACTAACCTTCGGTGTCCAAGAGAACCCACCTTCCACGGCAGCCCTGCCCAGACTGGTCCTAACTAAAGATACCCTTACTTCCACAATGTCACCAACCGCTGGCACTGTCTGGCGGGGCTGGCAGCCATGTTCACTTCTTATTCCCCTCCTGGGCTGTCAGCTCCCCCAGGACAGGACTGCACTGTGTGAGCACAGAGCTCACAGGTTGCCTCCCCAGAGTGGCGGCCATGACACACCTTGGGCAAGGGAATGGGAGGGACATGATAACACACACCTTGGTGTGATAAGCCTGGGGCTGGTGTCGGCCATGTGTCAAAGACAGCATCCACTGCAGGACAGGGAAGGCTACGACACCAAGCAGGCTAGGGTTTCAGGCCAGGATACTGGGCTCATTACTGGCAAACGCCTGGTTATTTAAAACCAGCTTGTGTAAAAGATAAAAAGTCCGGGCCATAGCACACCCTCCTCAGAAGCCATCTTCCCTCCGACCTGGGTCATCTCTGAGGCAAGTGGGAAGGCTGCGGGTAGGAAATGGGCTGGGGCCAGGGGACCAACACTCAGAAGCTGCCCCTGCTGCAGCTGTTGGGAGGACGGTACAAACAAATGCTAACTTGGTGCTTCTGTATGTTGAGTGTTTCACACGACCATTCACCGCTCTGCCTACCTTTACACCACCCAAGATGTGAATGCTTTCTAAGAACCACTTTACAGAGCAGGAAACTGAGGCTCAGCTGGATGAGGGTCCCATGGAGGTCGCTGGTACTGCCAAACACAAGGCTATTTTGACTGCAGCTGTTCTACCAGAATGACCGGCCATTCTTGCTCTGACACTCAACCTTGTGAAGGCAGAACAATAAAGACTTAAATAGCACTGCAGCTCCAGGCTGAAGCCCAGGTTTCAAGAGGCCTCCGATGCCCTGCTGTGTGGGCCTATGTCAGGGCTCACTGCACTTCCATGTCAGGGTCACGCTGTACTTTCTTCCTGTGCGTCTGACCCCAAGGCATGGTTTACAGCAGGTACACTTTGTGCTCCCAAAGCAAATGCAACATCTCCCTCTACTAACTTTGCCCCCTCCCTCTGCCTCCTCTGTCTGGGGAGACCCGCTCTCTCCCTCTCCTCCATATCCTGGCTTCTGCTGACTTGGGCCTCACAGCCACCCCACATCACTTGGCTGTGTTTAATACTTTTTCTTCCTCTACTAGACTTGAGCTCCTTGAGGGCAGAGGCTCTGTCTTCATCTATTTTTGTATCCACTGTGTTCGGAGAGTCCATTAAGTTATGTTCTGAGGCTTGCCTCTCCCCAAACAAACAACCTCCAAACTCCTCGCCAGAGATGCTCATTAATAATGCAAATGAGAAGAGCAGGAGGGGCCACAGTCATTAGGAAATCAAACATTCACTCCAAGGGGAGTTCTGAAAACTAAGAATGTACAGAGTATCTAAGAAGAAGCCAATCTCCCGGGCTTGGAATAACGAGGGACCAGACATGGAATGTTGAGCCGATCTGTCTGTCTCTCTCCTGATGAAGCAGGTGGCATCTCAAAACACAGCTCTAGTGACTAAACAGGGCACAAGTGTCATTGGTGCACCCAGTTTGGGTAAGCACTCTGAGCAAAGGCAGTATACAATAATCAAGCTGGAAGAATGTAATCATTATGGACTACAAATGTGTACAATAAAAAAAATTGAAAAAGAAAGAAAAGAAAAAGATTATCAAGCTTTCCTCATCTTAGGAACGAAAGCAAATGAGCTTCTGCTCTCAGCCTGGAAAAGTGAAGCCCAGGCTGTACCCCCAGGAGTCAAAAACTCCCATCAGACTCCCAAACTGAGCCCTCCCCAAACAATACGTAATTTTCCAAGTGGCCTCATCAGAGTGATGATGCTCAGTCCAGCCAGATAAGTGGCCAGTGGCCTGTGTTGACTTCTGCCAAGGTGCAGGACAGCACCATCAACACCCTTTGCTGCATGGCACAGAAGGAAAGGAGCTGGGCCACAAACAGCCAGCCTGGCCTTGGGCTGAGCTCTGGGCAAGCATTCCTATCAGGATTGGAGGCGGCTGCACTGTGAGAAATGATCTGCGCTTTACACGAATGCACAATGAGCCAGGCGGTCAGAGAGTTGGCTTTGGTGCCACGCACTGTTTCTGACACCACTCGGTAACTCAAAGGGTCTGGAGTGGCCCTAAATCTCTAACTCCCCGATTGCCCTATACTCAGAAATAACCCAAAGCTTCAGCCACTGCCAAAAAAGGAAAAAGAAAGAAAACTCCAGGAACACACCAAATCCATGTCCAACTCCTGTGCCCCTCAGAACAAAACCCGTTGCAGGCTCACACAAAGAGGGGGAGGCAGGACAAAGGAGAGGCCAGGTCACACTCGACAAGGCGCTTTTTTGTCGTTTTCAAAACAGAACTGTCCTCTATTAAAACACTCTTGTTGCTCGGATGTTGGTGTGGGGAGGGGGGGGGGTCAGAAATCTCAAAACAAAAGGGGAGACATGGCGGGTGGGGAGCCCCCGGCTGCCTCCTTCTCCCCGCACACTTCCAAGCCTTTGAATGCACGCAGAGCCCCGTCCAGAGCTGGCAGCTGTCTGTTATTATCCCGAGAACTCCAAGGGCCCCAGCACCGGGGAGTGTGTCCCGAGCAGGTGAACGCCATCTGCCCGTCTCTGACAAGATGCCCGTCTTCGTGTCTGCCGCTGCCAGCAGGCCCGGACCTGGGGAGGCACAGCCAGACTTCCCACCCTCTTCAACACTTAGCCAGGCTTTCTTTTCTCTCCTGGGCTGCAGGCTCAGGCCCTACCTGGCACTTATCACAGAGGGAGACCTCCTTTAAGAAACACTTGGTCACCGCTCACCGATGTTTCCAAGGTACTGATCGTATGGGGTGCTGACTGGAGGGATGTACGGTTAGCTTCAGGTTTTTTCAAAGCCCACTGATAAGCCTTCCCAGGGGTTAATTTTATGAAGGGTTTTTAATTGCTCTATAAAGAAAAAGAGGGTTTCTACCTGCCTTTTAAAAGCACTCCCTGCATTAGCTGAAACATTCCCAACACACCCCAGCCTATTTCCTCCCTCCTCGGCCCTCCCAGTTTTAATTGGGGTAAGTGGCTCCCTGATGCAATCTGCAAAATATACTAGACGGAATGAGGAGGGCAGCAGCTAAGTGGCAAAGCGGGGCTGGGCAGAACTCTGGCTCTGGGATGGGCTCGGGAGGCCTGCACTTCCGGCTCTGTCCTTCCGCTGCTGGAGGAGTGGGGCATCCCCTCCCTGCACTACCTCACAGATCCCAGCTTTCTCACCTGCTGGTCAGCCTAACAACCAAAATATCTGCCCCTTGTGTGACAGGTAGGGGGAAACACTGCTGCTGTAGGAGGCAAAGTGATAGGCCTCACCCAGAACACAGGTTTGGCAACATAGCCACCTGCCTTTAGGTCTGGATCTCCCTGGGGGCCAAGTGCACCTGGAAGGACCACTGTCCCCACCTGCCCCTCTCTGGGGATTCTCAGGCAGCACGAAATCTGTGGCTGACGCCTTCCAAGCCACCCTTGCCAGGGGACCCACTGACACCGACTGTGCTTGATAGAAGCCCATTCTCTGATGTAAAGACGAGGTGGGGACAATGTTCAGGAGACAACTGGCCACACCAGAAGGGGGCAGCAGAGCTAAGGCCTAGGACTGGGCAGCCTCTAGGCTCAATAGCCTTGAGTGGGACCAGGGGCCTCACATGCCTAACATGGTAGCTGAAAATACCCACGGGGAAGGGCTACTTCCAAACAAAAGCCAAAAAGGAGTCGGGTGTGTGCACAGCTCATAAAGTCAAAGCCAAGCCCCACCCCTACTAGACCCAGGCCGTGGGAGAACTCTCTGGGCTCAACTTGCAGGACCTGTGGTCGGGCCCCTAAAAACAGTGGAGACAATGAGTTTGGAAAACAAAGGACTACACCGACAAGATGCTTAAATTAAGTCAACTGCACCTACTTCAAGGGCCCTCATCAGAAGCAGTGAGGCAGGCAGCCATGCAGTCCACAAGGCTGAGCCACCCTGGGCTGTGGTTTCACCATCACTCAGGAGAGGGAGCCTGCAAGACTATGCCGAGCAGGTGGCCCCCCTCCCCCTCCCCACTATCCTGTGCAGTGTCCAAGTGCTGAGTTCTTCAGCTGGGGGACAGGCCAAATTACTGTCACTATAAAAAGCAAGAAGACACATACAGAAATAGTCTTCATACTGACTCTACTCAAAGTGAGCTCTGTGTTGTATCCCAGACCCACAGTTCTGAAGCCTCCCACATCTACAGCAGCTAGGCCCTCTACTCAGGGGATCCCACAGCAGCCTGGGACACTCCCACCCTCTCTCATTCTTGTACAGTAACATCGCAGCCATCGATCCAGGGTCCAGCACCCAGCACCAGCTCTTAGCACTGCAGTGTTTCACAGGAAATGAAGACTGGGCAAGTGGTCAGACAGGGCTTCCGTTCAGGAGGGTGTTGCCCGACATGGGCTTTCGAGAGCAGGCAGGAGCTCACAGAGGACTGTGTGCGTACTTCTGATCATCCCTCAGAGGCTCCACTCTGGCCCAAGTGGCCCTTTCTGCGGCCTTGGGACAGCTGACTCCTGTCATCAGGGCCCAGGCTCCCTGTTTAGCCCAGACCTCCTCTGCCATACCAAGGACTGCCAAGGCTCATGCCCTGCCAATCCCATGTAGGAGAAAGAGCTCACAGTGCAGTGCCTGCTGAAGCTCCTCCCCCACTGGGGGGTGAAGGTCCAGCTTCCTGGAAATGTCTCCTCCACTCTGAATGCATTTCAGAAAGGCAGGCCCAGGTGGGAGGCTGGGAAGGGCTGGGAGGAACATCCTGTCAGAGCAGGGGAGTGGCTCCTAGGCTGCCCCTGTGTGCCTTGGGCTTTTTTTCCCTATTGAGCAGGAAGTGTTCATTGGACCGACAAACAAGCATCTGGGGTCGTGGTAGGGTTAGGGCGGCAGACCCAACCTCTGATTCGTGGAAGTTAGCCATCTAAGACAATGAGTGCACAGGAGAAGAAATCGGCTCCAGATGCAAGCCAGAACCAGCTGCCCAGGGACCAACTGGGGAAATCAATCCTGTTGGTGTGTTTATTCTCCAAAAGAGGATGTAGAGGAAGGAGGCCGAGGTCTCTAGCTCCTCAGACAATGGGAGGCAGCTGGGAACACAGGCCGAGAACCCTGCTCTGACAGAATCTGGGGTCCTGCTGTCCCTCTGCTTCGAGGACTCTCTGCTTCCACCTGTGCCTTTTACTATTAACAGCCAACCATCCTGGGTCAATGCCCAAAGAAAACACAAAACAGAGGCCCCCCCATGGCGGCTGTAGGCCACACATCATAGACTGAAGGAGATGTTACTTAGGGTCAAGAGACCTCTGCATTTCTAGAAAGCTTGAGGTTTTCACTTTTCAGACCTAGTAGGTACGAGGGCAGTTGATACAGAAAAGGGGGAGCCGGAAGCAGTTTACAAGGAACAGACTTGGGCTGGCATCTTGCTCTCCTCCTATCCCAGGGCTCCTCCTCTCCACCTCCCATCATGTAACCTCAGACTCAGTCCCTGGGGGAGAGCAGATTATGTGGTTGTGGGAGAAGCGGTGGGAACACATCACACAGTGACAAACCAGAACAACCTATACATATTCACATCAAAAAGCCAATAAGGCAGCACAGACTCCAAGGAGAAGGCGACGGGAGGAAGGACTTGTCTACCTCACAGAGGTCCCAGGTCCACAAGAAGGGGGAAGAACCTTTCTCCCCAATACAATGAAGGGCTGTGGCTACGAAGCGAGGCCCAGACGTGGCCAGATGCAGTGTCACCAGTAGGGACCACAGTGACTCCCTATCCAACACACACAAGTAACCCCTCACAAAATGAATAAAGATATACTAAACTCATGACTGACCAGGTAAGAAGTTGGACCTGATACTCAGTCTTGCTCCCCCAGACAAGAACCTTATGAACTTAAGTATTTCTTTAAATACTGTCCTTGAAAGAAAAACCTCAAAAGGCACCTAAGGAGAATTCTATGGACTGGGTTTCAGCAGGTCAAGAGAAGGAGCTGCCCTTCTTGGCACGGAAAGCCTATGAAACCCAAAGCTTCAGTGGGCAGCAACGGAAGACCTGCTGATTTGTCTAACCTTCCTTGGTGAGCAGGAAAGGGGGAAGGGAGCTGAAAATCCCAGAAACAAAAGACGGGCAGAGCTTGTCCCTCGGGCCCTGATCATCCATGGCACCCTATCCAGCCATCTGTCACATCATGTAGAAATTCCCTGTGTGCGATTCTGTCTGCCTGGAGAGACTGCTGGCTCTTATCCATCTCCCAATCCCCACTGAGCTTGATGCCCAGGAGGCCCCAGAAGCACTACTTCGTGTACACGGCAAGCAGTAGTTGTCCCCATTCCTCAAGCACAGGCTATCTAGTGTCCACGGCCACCTCCCTCTCCTTCTGAGGGAATGGTCACCCTCCTTGACACTGAGCCCAGGGTCTTCCTGGTCTACCTATGTTCCCCCCTGTGGCCTGTTTTCCTTCACTCAGGCAGCTGCAGCGCCCCCGGAAATCAGGTAGCAGAAAGAAAGTACACACAGAAGCTGGACTTGGTGGCTGATACAAAAACCCAGAGAAGTCAGAGTTGTAACACTTTTCCTGTAGGATAAAAGAAGAGTCTGCTCAAAAATTTGTTTAGTGGTCAGGTATGGCAGGTGGCACACTCCCAGAACCCCAGGACTCTGAAGGCTGGGGCAGGAGGATCTCTGGGAGTTCAGGCCCCGCCTAAGCTAAGAGAGAGAGAGATACTGTCTCAAAAGAACAACAACAAAAAATTACTTAATAATCCTCCGTGTCAGTAAGCCTATAGTGAGAATACTCATTTATCTGTTGCTAGCATCAGCATAAAACAAGTTAACTCTCTGGGAAATAATTTGGTTCAAATTATAAAATGGAATGGTTCAAAGGTCTTAAAAGGAGCCTACACTTTCTGGCCCAGCAATTTCACTTCTGAGAATGGATCCCAAGGAAAACACTCAAAATGAAACACAAAACTGTGCCCGGCAATGTTGCGTACAATGATGGGGTGGGGGTAGAGAACAGGAAAGAATAGCCAAATTAAACTTATATGGCCACTAAAGCACAATTACGAACAACCTGAAATGTGTGTCAAAAGCAGAGGCGTCAAACTCCAAACATGTGAAGCATGGGACAGCATTTCGTTTGGGGCAAGAAGTTTTGACAGGACGAGAATGGCCACGTGTTCCCTTTACTTTCCAAGCACTCAACAATGTCATCCCTAAGAGACAGGGCACTACCCCGCAGTGACGCCTGCGTCTCTCTCCACTTGCCCCCTCACCTGCCGCATCTGTAGGCCGGGCCCCAGCAAGGAGAGGTGGGGGAGACTCCGAGCCATGGCAAGCGACCATGGCTGCAGTGTTAACACACCTCTAAGAATGACATTTAACCAACTACAGCCTTCTGGGAATATTCAGATACCCTCCAAAAAACCGAAGTAGGCAGGCACGCTTCCTATATGGAATGTGCGCGCCTGCTCAGGGAGCCGTAATTCTCAACACGGAGAGACACCGCTCCATTGCATTCCATACAGCAACAGCGGTGGCCAACTTTCTACCCCAACCAGCCATCTGGGGCTCAAAGGGAAGGTGTCAGATTGATTACCAGGGTAGGATTAATTTTTTTTTTCTTCCTAAATCCCCTTAACTGAGAAAGCAGCTTGAGCCAATTCTGCTTTTCTCACAGACACCAAAACACCAAGCTAAGTTACACCAGTTCATCTTCACACCCCCAGAGCTTTCCAAGCGTGCTCTGCGGAGCTTCCCCCACCTCCCTTGCAGGAGCTGGAAATCAGAGGCTTCAACGAACAAAGCGGGGGGGGGGGGGGGGCACATGCCTCTCCCCAAGCTTGCTTAGAGGAAAAAAGGCGGCGGCAGCACCCAGAAGCCTCTGCTTCCCTACCCCACCCTGGTCATCTTCCCCTGTTGCAGAGATCTTCTGGACTATTATATTACTCTATCAGCCTCCTTAATGCAGATAAATTATTTGTGCCTCCCCCCCACAACCCAGTACTAGGGATGGATCTCAGGACCTTGCACTTGCAAGGCAGGCACAGTGCCATTGAGCTAAATCCCCGACCAGATAAATTATTCTTACAACTTACTGGGAGAGAAGCCATACCAGGCACATCCTTCCATGATTTGGCAGTCCAAGAAGTGAGTACTCCCATTCTATAGCTAAGTAGACTGAGGCCTGGCGTGGGACGCCACAGTCCTGCAGCCAAAGCCTTCATCCACACTGGAGAGCTCGGAGGACATGTGGATGCTTCTACAAATCTTCTTCTAATCCTCCACACCCTCCAGACAGTGGCTTCAGATGAGCTGACTTCCTTCACGCTGGGCTTCTGAGTGATAAGCTGGACCCGAGACCACCTCTCAGAGCCAGGGCTCATCCTCCTCCCAAAATGACCTTCCCCACCACCACTACCACCCAGCTGATGGTCTCTGCCAGGTTCTCATCTGTCACCGTGCAGGGACTCAGAACAGCCACTTTTGTAGGGGCAAAGAGATGTGGAAACGAGGTCTAGGTGACCCCCCAGGATTCCTCTCTAATGGGGGAAACTTCCAAACACACAAGAAGGGACCTGGGGGGGGGGTACCTGGCTAAGCTTGGCAACCCCCTTAGGATGCTGCCATCCAAGACAAACTCAAACCCACTTTACAGCTCCTGCTTCTCCCACTAGTCCCTCCCTGAATCAGTTAATGACCAATTTCTCAGGCTGGCCAGTTTCTCCTCCTATCCCCCAAAAAGACAATGACCATCTCCAGAAAAATGGCCAGAAGCAGAATCAGCATCAATTTAGGCTGTAAAAAGGAGTCTTAATGAAAGAAGTGGGGAGGGCTCAGGACATGGTGTTTCTGGTATTTTTATTGTTCTTTTCTTGGGACCCTTCTCTTTGAAGGAGGCAGGTGGCCTGGGAGAGGCCTAAGGAATGAACTGGTTTCAAACTCTCTGTCTAGACAGTAACTGCTCCCCACTCCCCACTGCTGGGCAGGAGAAGGGGCTCCCTGAACCCCCTCTGAAATAGACAGCACAAGGCAGCTGGTTCCTTTCATACAACAAGTGCCTGGCGTCAGGGAGGACTTTGGACATGAACTTGGCATCCCTGTCCTCTGGGGTATCCCAGTCCAGTGGTAGAATTTCTGCACAAATGCAGAAAAGCACTGAGTAAAAGTCACATGAAAGAAGAACCAGTTCCTGAGATGACAAATACTGATACTGCCAAGGGGGGAAAAAGACCAAGAAGGGGAGAGGCCCAGCTTCAAAGAAGCTAGAGACAGGTCAGTTGGACAGTGAACACCAGATGCTTGAGAGAGGGGCAGTCAGGTCAGGGTCCACACTGAGCACCTCTGGGTGTTAGGAACCCAGGCACACAGGGACAGGCCTTGACTTCAAGGATACTGAGGACAGGGAGAGACAGCAGGCAGCTCACCTGGCAGCACTAGCAACTACAACAGTGCCTGGCAGGTGGCAAACGTTCAATCAGAAAATCTGGGAAATGGGTAGATAACAGTACAAAAACCACAAAGAACCTGGAGCTGTAAAGGGAAACTTGTCCTCCAACCAGAAAAGCAAAGGGTACGCTGAGCAGAGGACCCGCATGCACAAAGGCACAGGGTGTGGGGGGCACGTCCAGGAACTACTAGGAAGCCCGGATGCTGTAGACAAAAATGCTGACTACGTAAGGCCTTGGGAGGCCCATTGAGGAAGCCCAGGCTTTATTTTAAAGAGAATGTTCTCAAGACTGCAGACACTGTGCAACAGGCCCAGACCTGTATTTTAGAGCGGAGTCTGGTAGTCTCTGTTCATGTCAGTGACCCAGTTTCTACACTAGGAAACTGAGGACTACACTGAAGTCAGTTGGTTGGATGTGTCCGTCTCTGGCTTCTGTCCGAAGGCTCTGGTAACCATACCTTGCTGCCACCTGGAAAGCCCACACTTCCGTCAGCTAAATTACCTTGAGAATACTACAAAGCCTCTCCTGGATGAACCTGCACAAACCAGCAGTGTGGTTCTTGGGCCTGGGAGACCTTCACCTGTCTGAGCTTCAGCTTCCTTCCCTGTGAACTGGGAGAGTCCAGGCTAAACCCCGAGGCTGCTGGGCAAGCTCAGTAAAGGGTGTAGACTGACTGGCAAGAGGCGAGCCCTCCAGGGATCGGAGGTTAGGGCCACTCTTTCTAACATCCTGACTGTATACTGCGTCCTTTTCCAGGTACGCGAAGCAAGGTCAGGAACAGGGGCCTGAAGTTCCCTGGGTCAGAGCGGATAAAACAGCCCAGGGGGTGTCTGAGCCCCTCACTGGTCTATGAAGTAAAGCACCTGAGTAGACAAGGGAGAGCCAGAAGACTAGGTGTTTTCTAAAGCTGCCTGTGCTTACAGCTTAAAAACAGAAAAAACCAAAACATACACACCTTGCTCTATGCTCTCCTTCCAAAGCTTAGGACCAGAAAGTGACCTGACACCCAGGCTGCAGGTGGGAAGGCAAGAGGGCTGGGGGAGGTCTCAGGTTCAGCTGGGGTTTTTTTTTTTTAAGGTTTTTTGAGACAGGGTCTCACTTTTGTGGCTCAGGCTGGCCCTGAGCTCAGCCTCAAACTCACATCCCAGCAATCCTCCTGTCTCTGCCTCCCGAGTGCTGGGATTACAGGCATGAGCCACCACGCCCGGCACTGTGGTATGTGGTACTGATTGCTGCTGTGGTGAGCCTCTACACCCAGTATTGTTATGTGGTTACCGGGGATCGAACCGGGGCCCTCGTGCTTGCAAGACAGGCGCCGGAACCACTGAGCTATATCTCCAGCCCAGTTTCAGCTGTTTTGAGTCCGACCTGTGAAACTGCTATACACGATCTCAGTTTGGTGTCAAGGTTTTGCTATTTCCTCTTATCCCTGCCTGGCTCCTGGGCACCTGGGTGGGGAGGTCAGAAGACAGCAATACAGTTTCACACAGTAAACAGTGCTGATGAAGATTAAGAATACCATAAAGGATTCCATGGATCTGAAACCTTAAAAGGGTGCCAGAGCCCTGCTCGGAAACCTCTGTGACACAGGGAGGCACGTGTGTGCTGAGATGTGTGGGGTGAGCAACAGTGGCCGATGGCTGCCAGCACAGGTGACGGCAGCCTTCTACCTATGGCCTAACTTTCAACCCCTGGGAGGGAGGCAGGCCCTCTGGGACCCTCAGGCAGCTCACTCTTCCTGTCACCCCCACCTCACAATGCACCAGCATTGGCTGGTGACACCTGCCAAATTCCTATGGTCATGGCCAGGCCCAGTCAAGCAGGAACACTACGTGCATACTACAGAGATGCAGAGAGCATGTGCTATCTTACCCCAGAACGGGTCACAGTCTCGGGCCCACTGCCCCCTCCCACTGTGTGATTACTGCTTCCTCTCCAAGTGTGCCAGGCTGGGAATAAATGCCAGAGTCCTTGCCTTCTGGGACAATAATGATAAATGATAACTTATGTTCCACAGGTCTGGTCCCTGAGCCCTGACTTGTGATTTTCAAAGAACTTTGGGGAAGCCCAAGGG
The DNA here is from genome assembly GCA_004026965.1 of Petromus typicus. NCBI lineage: Eukaryota > Metazoa > Chordata > Mammalia > Rodentia > Petromuridae > Petromus > Petromus typicus. The sequence goes on from PVIR01005717.1 coordinate 49,424, forward strand.
TCTCACTTTGTAGTTCAGGCTGGCACTGAACTCACTATGTGGCCCAGGCAAGCCTGGAGCTCACAGCAATCCTTCGGCCTCTGCCTCTCGAGTGCTGGGATTATAGGTGTGAGCCACCACACCTGGCACTGTGGTGTCTGAGTCTCCAGGCCCAGTATTATTATATGTGGATATCAGTGATCGAACCCAGGTCCTTTCACTTGCAAGACAGGTGCCGGAACCACTGAGCTAAATCCCCGGCCCAAGCCAGATGTATTTTTAATTATGAGGATCTTCCTGGGTTGAGCAGTAGAGGAAAGAGGTACAACATCCTTCCACTTTCCCTCTCTGGACCAGAGAACCAGGTCAGCCCCCAGCAAGGGAGAGAATCAGTCCAGAACTTACAAGTCAGCTGCAGAAGGAAATCAAAGGCCCCAAAACTTTACCTTCAGGGTTTAATTAGCATTATAAAAGGTCAAGAGATGCACAGATAAAGGTGATTTTGCCAATGGGGGGAAAGTACTCCAGAAAACACTATAGATCCTTGCCCCAGCCCCAGGCCTCTAGATCCCAGGACCTTTCCAACAGGCTGGGCTGGAAGTTATGCTGTAGAAACCAGTTCCTCCGGCAGGGCAGGATGCCAAGGGATCCTGAAGCAGAGGTGGTGCTCCAGCCTCCTGCCCCAGCCTGCTTGCCAGACTCTGTCCCAACAGGCAGGAGGGACTGCTGTCAGCCTTACTTCCATGCCATCTGCCTTCGAGAAAGCCAAAGGGAAAGGAGAAGGCCTCAGCGGTAGTAGGGGCTGCTCGGGGGGTGGGAGAGCTGGTCTTAGATGGCAAAAGTCTTGATTCCGATGAACCTATTTTAGAGTACAGAAGACTGACCCCTGGATGGACAAGAGGAAGATTCTGACTCCCAGAGAGCGCAGCTTTAACCAGTGGTTCAGCATCCAGCTGTAAAGTAAAAGGGAAGGGCCGAGGATTTAGCTCTGTGGTTCTGGCACCTGTCTTGCAAGCGCAAGAACCCAGGTTCCTCAGGTAACTACATACCATACTGGGTGTGGAAACTCACACCCAGCAGCAAGTAGTCCCACGTTCCACAGTGCCGGGCATGGTGGCTCATACAATCCCAGCACTCAGGAGGCAGAGGCAGGAGGATTGCTGTGATGTGAGTTTGAGGCTGAGCTCACAGCCAGCATGAACTACAAAGCGAGACCCTGTCTCAAAATTAATAAATAAATAAACATTTTAAAAAATAAAGTAAAAGGGAAAAGCCTAGGGGGAGGAAGATAGGAAACTAGCAAAAATCAGTCAACCCCCTTTCACTGGCCTGGATCCTGCCTTGCTAGGATGTACAAGAGGGATGCGGGAGGGTGTCCCCCTTTGTCCTTCTCCATTAAGACTTACTGAATATCATTTATCGAAAAGGCAGCATTGTACTTGGTATTACTGAAAGCATTTTACAAGAATTATCTCCTTTAACCCGCAAGCATTCTTGGAGAATACATTTTATCCCCACCATATAGCAGAATAGAAGAGCGGAGTGGGAAGGTCAAATCCCAAGGTTAGTGACCAAGAAGCTTAACAGAAACCCAGATATCCTGGGCTCCTAAGCCCCAGCCACAGACAGTGTCTTCTTCCAAGCAGAAAAAGCCACTGATCTCAATGGAAAGCTGTAGTGAGGACGGACTTGCTCAAGAGTCTTTGAGGCTGTGGTTAAAGGCCCTTTGCAACAAACCCTTCTTTGGCAGAGTGAAGGGTTGGTCCTTACCCCCAGTGTCTGACATATCCTGGTACCCAGATGGAATAGCCCATCACAGTATCAGGTGGGAGTTCCGAGCCTCAGCCCTAGACAACACTGCTTGCCCACGTGCCCCACAGATCAGAGCAGGATGGCGAACAGTCCCCCTCGAGCCTGAAGTCCGTCCCTGGGAAATCCGTTCACTGGCCCACAGATTCATCAGCACACTCAGCAGAGCATCACCAGAGCCCCAGCACAGGCCAGCTGGGGGGCAAACAGGAAGAAAGCCAGTCTGATTTACAGAATTTACCAAATAGGTCTGTTTTTCTCTACATCCCAGTCCTGCTGGGGAAAATCCAGGTTTTTAGGAGTAGCTGATTAATAGCAAGGAGTTAATGGGGCAGTGATATATCCTGCCTGAAATTTTTTGAAAAGTTGTGCGTGCGAATCCAGTGGTCCTGCTGTGATTTAGTGCACCAGCCCCAGAGAACAGGAGGTCCAAGATGCCAGTAAATCTGCTGAACGAGGTAGTTTCTGGAGGGCGGTTTTCAAGATATATGGCCCGACGCGTTGCCAAACTTGAGTCTGCTGAGCCCCAGAATGCAGGGACGGTGGGAGAGCGCAGGCGGAAGACCTGCTCCTCAGCTCACCGAAGGGAGGCAGGACACACAGCAGCCAGAGCTGGGCTGCAGGAAAGCTGAACTTACAGTCTCTGGCTTTCTGCTTTGGTAGAATGAGATTCCAAATCAAGTAACTTCAGAGAAGGAAGCCAAAAAGAAACTGTTAGCATCTACGGCACTTCCACTTTGAAAAAAGAACAGGGGGCTGTGTACTGAATACCAGCAGGAGAGCGGCTCAGCCCAGTCCACTCCTCCAAATCCTAGACAGACCCCACAGCACGAGGCTATGCTTTTCTCCAAAAGCCATGTAAACCAACAAGATGGTTCGTGGGCTTCTGATGTCACAGGGGGAGGGAAGGCATGGAATACCACTTCTCAGGGTCCCAGTGTCTCGGGCTCACCAGCCTCTCTGCGATCCACAGACACGGCCTGAATGACAAAGAACAGGCATAGTGTGTAGACAGAAGTGCTCCTTTCTGCCACCCCCACCAAACCAACCTGCAGGCAAAGGTCAAAGCCATCTCAACGAGGCTTGTCAGAGGCACAACATATCCAGTCACCATCAGGCCTCCTAAGATGAAACCTCCCACATTAGTGGTAGTTTCCACTGATAAAAAAAAAAAAATCCGTATCAGATCAATTACAGTGCCATCATTCCCCATTACCTTTGCTGGAAGAGGCAATTATTGGATTAATTTCTAATCTGCTCCGTGGTTGTTTTTGCCTATTGTGCCTTTTTTTTTTTTTAAACCAAGATCACATGTTAGGTAGCATTTAATCAGATAGTAAAAAAAAGGCCCCTGAATTTATCGGATGGGGGACGTCAAATCACTAGAGGTGTTGCTGTTTTTTCCCCTGGTTCTCTCCTCGCTCCTCTACTCATTGTGAAATCCTTAGAACCAAATCTCTTATCTGTAGACTTAACACAGTGGGGCAAAGATAATCAAAAGAAAATCCTGTTTGCCATCGGGGGGATTGTGTTCTCTGGTGGATTCTCAGGTAGGGTTCAACCAGGCAGCTTCTGGCACCTTCCTGCTACGGCTTAGTGAACGCCTGGTCAGACTGTGTGTGGTGCTAGAAACAGGGCCCTTTCCAAGAGGGGACAGTCAGTGGTGCCTGTGGTGGCAGCTCAAACTCTCAAATCTCCCTCCTGGAGTTCAGAGTGATCTGATGATCGCAGTGGATAATTACAGTCTCTTATCAAAACAATTAGCGGATGAATGAACAGCCAGTCCCGTCTCTGACACAGTGCACATGGCGCAGCTTTGCCAGGGGAGGCAGGGGAAATGACAAATCCCAGCCTCAGCCATCCTGTCCTGCCCACTCTGGGGACAACATCCCTCCAGCCTCACCTCCTGGTTTTCCAGCACATCAGCATACCAGCATCTGCCCGGAATTGCTCTCACTTCCCAGCTGTGTCAGGCCCTCCCTTCCCAGCCGCCAACTACTCTCACCACCCAACCCCTCCGCAGGTATTCGATTCACCCTTGACCCCCACAGTGCCCAGCCATAGCCTCCTAAGCTACACTCACTTTCCCCAGGCTGAGCTACCCCGACCAGCCTCAAAGCTCTTGTTCTCTTCAGCTCCTGGCACAGGGGAGGGGTAACAGAACCATAAGTGGAGCCCACAAGCCAGTAGATCTGCCTGTCTCCATTGCTGGCCACCCCTGTGGACTCTGCCTCCAGCACACGTTTCCTGGGAGTACAAGGGCAGCCCGCCCAGTGCCCCTCATCTGCATTTTCATTAGCTAATGTTTAAAATTCAAAGCTCTCCCATCATTTCCATGTCTCCCCATCTGTAAACAGGTCTGCGGGTCCGAAGCCATTTGTTTCTACCACGGAACATACACAAGGATTAGCCAGAAAGCCGACTGGAAACCTAATCCTAAGTGACCTGGTCCTCAAGGCGGGACAGTCTTCCAGAAGAGCCCAAAGTTGGTGGTGTTGGTTTGTGGGCCTTGGCAATGGAGCCAAGGAAAAGGCGGAACATGACCAAGATATCGCAAGGGTTTTCAAGGGCAACTGAGGGAAGCACAGGGCCTCCTGGTTTCCACACAAAGATTTCAGGGGCTTGGGTTGCAGGTGCGGCCTCCTAGGCCAGTCATCTTTCCCCAGCATCACACTCAAAAGTGATAGGATCTAGGGTCTCTGGGGCAAGTGTGCCCTTCCCCCACACTTCCTCATGTTCAACAGAAAAGGGAGGCAAAAAGAAAGAAAAAGGGGGCCTACCTAGGGTTCTCCATCTGCTTTTGTTTTCCATCATGTTCCTTTTAAGGCCCGGGGTCTGCTAAGCCCCTGAAAGCCACGGCATCATCTGTCCACTTCCCCCTCTGCAATCTGCCGCCCTGCCTGCCCCTGACAGCCATCAATCACTCCATAATGTGCTGACCTCAAGGCTCGGGGGACAGAATTTTCAAGTCAAATGCAGCCGTTAACATAAATAAAGCATCGCCCTGGATCTCTCTCTCTCTCCCCACCCCTTTCCTTCCCTTCCTCTTTCTCCCCCAAAGAGCCTACAGCTGTTGCTGGGGACTCAGTAGGCAACAAAAGTAAAGGCAGACAGGCAAAGTAGCAATTCTACTTTTCTGAGTCATAGTAATTATGACGTTGTGATAAGAAATATTTTCTATGAATTTTTAAGTACCAGTTGTCCTGTTTCGCAATTGTCCCTGGTGGGGAAAAGGATGACAGATCTAAGAGGGCTGAAGGCTGCGACTCAACTACCCTGGGCCAGGCAGACCTGGAATCCCTCCCGACCCTACCTCATACCTTCTCTAGCTGGGGCTCCGTATGCATCTTAAATGAAGCAGTGGTCCTGTATGCACATTTACATGCAAACGACTTCTACACACCAAATATAGTTCTGTAAGCCAGCATTTATTTTTAAACATGAAGAAGTCTCCTATAATAAAGCTCATGATAAATGTTATGATCCTCAAAATGGTTTTTAGGGGGAGAGGAGAGACTCAGAGGTAGTAGAAGAACTGGGGCTTTTTCTTGAGCTCCTACCTAGGCAGATTCCATTCAAAGATGTCCCCACCTCCCTTTCTCCCTGTGGGACACGGGATCCAGCAGGGAAATAACTGAGTGCAGACAAGGCCTGTGCCTTCCAGTGTGTTCATGACACCAGAACAGTCCCCAGAAATGGGACCCTGGTATGGAGAATAGGGCAGGTATCCCTGCAAGACCCAGCTGTCTGTGAGCCTGGTTCACATGCTAAAATCAGGACCCTGAGTGCTTAGCACAGGCCATTGGAGAAAGATGGAGAAGACAAGGAAAGGAGGGCCCTGGCTCCATCTCATCTGTGTGACTTTTGTCAAGTCACTGCCCTCTCCGGGACTCCATTTCCTCACCCGCAAGTGCAGAGGCTCCAGGCCCGACTGTGCAGCACTACCTCCCCAGTCCAGAGGCTGGCTCTTAGGTTGCCCTCGGACAGGATGCTGCTCCGTCCTCCAGGGATTCCAAACTCCTCCACTGGGACAGCGGTGTTTCGACATCTTCACTCCCATTGTGAAAAGCTCTGGGGTTCCTCCCATTCCTTCCAGGGGAAAATCAACAGCTAGGTTGCCAGGGTATCATTACAAAAGCCAGGCACAATGGCACTAAGCTCACCCTCCAGTGGCATCTCCTTTACCTGTGGTCTAACATCCAGTGACCTCAGCTTAGCTTTGAAGAGGCTGGTCTCCCAATTGTGGAAATGGGGCACTGGTCAAAGGCACCCCATGGACACAGGTGCCCCTTATCCAGCATCCTTCCTGCTGCGCCAGAACAGGGATCTGTTGCTCCTCTCCCTCATACAACAGGGACTTCCTTCTAACTCTCTAGCAGCTGGGTTTTTAGGCCAAAAAGACAACTGTGCATGGTGGTTACTAGCAGCTAGTGCCTGTCCCTGGTTCCAATGAGGAAGTTCCAAAGTACATTCTAGAAAGTACATTCTAGGAACTCTTTGTACAGCCTCGTCAGCCCAAGAATTGGGGAAACAAAGGTATCTGCAGGACCTGGCAGGAAGGCAGGTTGCCTCTGCTCCCCAGCCTATTTCTCCTCAATACACACACACACACACACACACACACACACACACACCCGAGGAGACACAGCCAGACCATCACAGGCAGAGGGAGGAGGCAAGAGAACTGAACAGCCTGTGACCCTGAGGATGAATGATACACTTTTTTAAAGGGCTGTTCAAGGCAGACACATTAAGAAGGCTGCATATTTATCTTTCTGACATTTTAAAATATGCTGCAAAAAGCTGAATCTTAAATCAAGGTGCATTTTTAAAGGCATGTTAGATCAGGGACAAAACCACTTCCCTTCTTCCTTCAAGGAGCAGGCCTGCCACGAAGCAAGGATCAGAGTGTGTGACAGCCTCGGCCTCCCGAACAATCAACACTGAGTTATGTTTTGGAAGGTGGCAGGAAGGCCGGTCAGGTTGGACCTTGTACCCACATGGGGCCCAGTGGCAGCCTCTGCCTTCTGCCTGGGTGCTGGTCTCTAAGGGCAGCTGAGCAAGTCTCAAGGAGACCCCAGGTCTGCACAGGGTCACAGAACAGACCAATCTCCCATCAGTTTGGGGATCGAGCCTCCATTTCACTTGTCCCAAGATATACAATACCAGGCCAAGAGCCCCCAGTCTCTCAGGACTCTGGATGCCACAGAAGTGAATGATCAACACAGAACAGCTACTCTGGCTGCCCCTCCCCCAGGGAACTGGTTGGCTGTCCTCCTCACCCTATAATTCATATCAGGCTGCTAAGGCTGGGATGGGGAGGCAGAGAAATGGTGGCTTTCTTTGGGGTTATATTTGGTGTGAAGTCCCATAGCCAGGCACCAGAAGAGCCTCCAACATATACTAAGGGGACCACATATCCCAGACAGTCCAGCCTCTAGCTGCTGCTCCAGCACACTGACTGAAAAATCAATGAACAACCGCCAGTGCTGTGGAGGGGGATGCCCAGGGGACACTGGAACTGAGACAAGTATGGACCAGCAGGGGCCAGGCAGTAGGTGCCATCAGCCCCTTTAACTGAGGGCAGCATGCAGTCAGACAGGAGCATGGACTCAGCCACCCCAGTGACCCCAATGCCACGTGCTTCCTTGAGGCTGCCATCTATTCCCCTTTATCCTTGTGGCCACCACTTTCCTGGCTGAGTCTGAAAGACTTCCCTCAATCAGCCAACCAGCCACCTCTTGGGACAAAGAGAAGCCAGGATGGCCTGGCTCTGCCACTTTCAGTCATCTTCCCCACAATTCTCTCAGGTCCCACTGGCCACTCCCCACCCGATACGAATGAGGTGCTCAGCGCTTGCTGCCTGTCATCCCAAAGGAGACCACGGGCCCTACCTGCTGACATTGCCCCAACATCAGCACATCTAACAGCTCCAACCTGTACAACTAAAACAATGTCTTTCGGAGCTAATTCTCAAGGCACAACCACCTGATGTCCTCTAGACAGGTTCCCACCCATGCCCCGAGCAGGCACTGACAGGGAAATAGGAACAGATCCCCACACAGGCCACCCTGAGAGGGACCTGCCTCCCGCACACCCGTGGGTGAGGGAGGAGCACCTCTCCAAGGAGTGGGGAACACAGGTTCTGTGATGTTGACTACGGCAGGGCCTGGAAATAACGGGGTAATGGCTAATTGCAGTCACTGATGGCACTGTTAAATGGTTTATTAAATTTTGTAAAGAAAAATACATTAATATCCATCACTATGAATGCTTTCATATCCATGAAGCCCTTGAAATTTTCTGCACCCTAAGTAGAAATCAAAGTCCATACATGCATACACCACATGAGCATATGTCCCAACATAATAAGCTCCATGTGTAAGATCACTACACAGAAACACAGCTACATGCCTGGCTGGGGAGACAAAGGCATATTATCTGAATACGGACACATTATACTACAGAAGTGAGCACACACATACACACTCCTCAAGCCAGATGCCCAATCACTTCCAGATGCTAGGCCTGGGATAGTTTGTAGTAAGGAGGAGGAGAAAAGAACTCGCCCTTGTGTCCAGATACTTGGATTCAAGTTACACAGAACAGGATTAGTTTAGAAAACAGTGCGACCTCACAGCCAAGCCAAAAACCAAAGAACGAAAACCAAGTCAACAGCCAACACAACAGCAAAACTGAAGACACTGCTGAGGCCAAAGGCTCTACATTTTCCTTCGACAACTCTACAGCCCCACACCTATGATGTGACTAACCAGTGGGTCTCCCGGATCTAGAAACAGGAACAGCATTCAATCCAGAGGACATAACACAGGATTTGGCACTTGTCTGTAGCCAGCTGTCACCCTGCTCAAGGCCATGCCAATCAGCTGGCCAGGCGATTCTGCTCACACAGCCACTAACAACCTTTCAACCCTGGCAGTGCCACCAAAGAAAGGCAAAGCCTGTGCCTATAGCACCAAGGCAGGGGCCCAAGGACAGTGAGGTCCTCTTGCTTGGGCTGCATGTGAGTGCTTGAAACTGTTTTCTGATGCAGCAGAGTTGTAGATGCATGTCTACACCTCCAACAGGGGGCTCTGCCCCAGAGGCCACACCACCTGCCCTCTGTGAGATCTCCAACCACATCTCAGTGTCACTCTCCCGCCTTTCAGGGAAAGCACCAGCCACAGGCTTACAGAGCTGGTTGACCTCTGGACGTCATTGCATCCAAACTATCCCAGTTCCCTGGTGAGAAACTGGGACTCAGAAAGACCTAATGGTCACCCAAGTTTGCACGACTCACAGGCAGCAGAGCTCAGACCATATCCCAAGGCGGCCTTGCCGAGCTGTGCTCCTTCTCGGCTCCAGCAGCTGCCACCAGCTCCCAGGAGACAAAGGAAGTAACTGGGATATTCAGACACTGGCAGCTGTGGAGAGTGGCGGGTGCAGCAGGTGAAAAGACCTACGTGGCAGTCACAGTTGCACCAACTAGGCAGGAGAAGCGGCAGCAGAAAGGAGACAGGAGCAGGCTGAGCTGGGGGAGGGCTGTGGGACTGGAGCTGGGAGGCTTCCTCAGCTCTATTCCTGAGTCGACAATGGACAACCTTGGTCGGGCTGAGCTGCCAGCCTAGGCCTCCCTCCTTCATCTGTCAGGGGAAAGGGCCAGACAGGGTCACCTCCTTTTCAAGTCACCTCAGCCCATACTTGCTGGTTTGGTGGCCTCTGATAAGCCATTCCACCTCTCTGGGCCTCCACACACAACCTGAGACTAGGAAGTGACAGGTCCCAACGCTTCTTGGCAAGAGCTTCAAAAGGCCACAGAAGCCTAAACCCCCCAAGCTCTACCTGCTCTGGCAAGGGGGAAAGACCAGAACCCAGAGACTTGCTTCCCTGCCCCACAGCCAAAGCAGCCTCCACAAGTGGGGGTCACACACGCCAGGCAGGCTGAGCACACACAGGGATCCAGAGCACTCAGGTCAGGAGGCGAGCAAACACACACACAGGCCTCCTCCTACGCAGCATTGTTCCCTGGTGCCGCTGTCAGCAGTTCTGTGGGGCCTGACAACCAGGACTTCCTAATAGGGCTGGGCTGGACGCGGCGAACTGCCCAGTCACTTCCCCTGCAGTGGTCTGCAGGGGCCATCGTCGCCAAACACACCACGGCCTAGAGGAGGGAGGTCCAGGAGAGCCGGCCTTGTCCTCCACAAAGCACTGGGAGCTGGCCAGTGACATGTGGGCCCTGGAGACCTCACAACCTGCACAGAAAGGACCATCTGACTGGACTCTTGGGAGGGTTCCCACCCTCCCACCCACGGGGGTGTCCCTGGTGACAGGAGCTCACTGCCTTACTCAAGGGGCCCATTTCCATGGCCAATTGATATCCACATGGATAAAGAGCCAAAGACTGGTCTAGCTTGGTCCAAACAGGACCACCATTGTCCTGCCGAAGAGCACGGTCAGACCTCTTTCCCCCTTGGCCAGTCTGGTAATTAAGAACTCTATGCCATGACTTCAGGTTTGCCTGGTCTTTATCATCTTGAACGATCTAACCTCAATATGCCTCAGTTTCCTCATCTGAAAAACAGGGCTAACAATGGAGCTGGCCGGTAGTAACTGGTTAGAATGGTACCTGGTACACATCCAGGGCAGTGCAAAAGGCAGGTACTATTAGAACGGAATCAGGCTAAATGCTGCCACCCAGAGATGACCTTCCAGTCCAGTCCAGGCAGCGGCGGCTCTAAGAGGACTCTGGCTGGTTCTTGCTTAGCGATGTAATGCTAAGCAAGTTCTCTTTCCCCCAAAAAGGGAGTCACATGATCCACCTCCAGGATGGTTTCAGGGTGCAGGGATAATGTATGTAAAGCACCTCACTATTCTTATTCATTATTAACAATAACAGCACCTTTTTCTGCTACGGATGCCACGCTTGTGAGAGAGCCGGTGTAACTCCCCCAGATGGCCGGCCGACTGCTGGCACACAGAGCAGAATGTCAGGTGAACCTGAGGGCTGCTCTCTCACTCGCTGTTAGAGTGACTCTTCCTCATCCTGTGCCTGTGAAACTGACTTTTTTGAACTCACACACAGGACTTTTACATTTATGCCTATTAAATGTCATCCTGTTGTTTTCAGTCTAGAAATGAGAGCAGGAGATCTGCTAATCAGCGCTGGCTCAACCCGTGCAGAGGCTGAAAGGGAAGGGTTGCCATCACCCAGGAAAGGCTGGGGTCTGGAGAAGCCACACTCAGGATGGTGATGGTGACAGTCACAGCTGTGAGGGCCCTCGCCGGCGCTGCCCTTTGTACACCACCCAGAACAAGAGATAGAGTCCTATTGAGAGGGAAAACACCTCACCGTCCAAGTAAAGCCACATGTGCACGCTGCTGCAACAAACACGGCCCCACCCAAGGCCTCCACCGCACCCCTCGTCTCTCAGCAGCCACAACTGGAGTTCTGCATTCTGTGAAGGTGACTAGGACAGGGAATGGACAGCACTTGTCCACAAGCATGCAAAGAAAATGGACAGAGAAAAGGCAAAACCACCTCTGCCCTTCAGGCTGTGGACTGCATCCCGAAGCCCTGTGCAATCCGGCCCCGCGTGGCCGCTGGGGACAGTGGGGTTAGGGTTGCAGTGGGACTGGGTCCTGCACACTTACAACTTGACTGCTGCCAGCTACAGAGCTTAACAGTAGAACCAACCATATCAATTCCATGACCTTCTCAGAAGCTTGAGAAGCCCAACAAGGCATGAGGCCATTCCCTGCCTCTGCTCCAGAGACGGATGTTGCCTTGAAAGGCCTAACAGAAGCAGAGGGGCCAGCTTTGGATTCTTACTCAGGAGCTCAGCTCAGCTCTTCCAGCCTCTCCCAGTCTGGATGAGGCAGCACTCGGAGGGATTCCTGGGGAATCCAGGCAGGAAAAGGAAGCGGGAGGGGAAGAACAAGAAAAATCAGTCTCACCAGAAGGGAGGACTAAGAGCAGAAGCCAATGTGATGTCACAGGACAAGTATGGGCACTGGAGCCAGAGAGACGGACTCAAATTCCAACCATACCACTTCCTGTGTGGCTTTGGACAGATTCCTTCACCTCTCTGAGCTTCAGCTTCTACATCTACGGAAAGCAGGGAAAACACACACAAGACCTTCTACCCCTAAGGTACTTCCAGCACTTCTACCTCCAGGTTCTGTGTCTTTGATGAGCCCCAACTTCTTACGTCTTTTCTGATCCATTCCAGAGAGACTACGATATACCAAGCCACCTTCTTTCCTTTTTCCTACTGGCTCTTTGCAACAGGTTGGTCAAACATGAGACTCAACCAGCACTCAATGGCATGGTCCCACCTCCAGAGACCCCTTTGAGCCCCTCATAAAGCACCAGCACCACCTCTCTCTCCTGCTCTCATAACAATAATAAGAAAGCACTGGGCCCAAGTCCTAACCAGGCTGGGGGGCACCTTGGCTCCCACCCACACAGAAGTGGGGTGGAGGGAGCCAGCAGCATCTGGAACTGCCCAAGCCCACAGAGCAGATGGGCACTGAGCAGATGCCCCTGCCTCTGTGCAGATGGGCTTGGTTCAGAAGCTTTTCAAAGTCAACAAAGTAAGATTTCCAAATCCTAAAAGGCTCCTCGAGGCCCTTCTAATCTGCCTGCCATTTTGTTTCGTCTGCTCAGCTCAAGTCAAGGGGAACTTGACATTTGGAATACTTACTGCAAATAATCCTATGCCAAGGACAGGGCCATGCGTGCTGCATGGCCCACAAGGTGGTGGGGACATGCCAGTTGTGTGCACAGGGTCTCAGAAGGTGAACCTGTGTGGTGATCATTCTACACAGTCTGCCACCCCACCGGCAGGGCTGCACTGGATTCATTGGCTCCTCCACACCTGCCAAGGAGAGCTGAGAGCACAGTATGTGTGGGATGCATTTGGGGAAGCAGGGGCAGAAGCAGGGGTGCAATGCCTTCTCCAAACCAGTCTCAGACAGCCACGTCCTGCCACCTTGGCTAAATGCTCTGCTTCTCTGCTTCCACTTTCTTCCGGCCCAAGTCTGCTCTTAGGGGCTGCCAGCCACCTCCACTGGCCACACCCTCTGTTCCACTCCCGGACCCACAGGATGCACATGCAGGCCTCGTGCCCATCCCAGCCTTCACACTCAGGCAGCACCGTGCACGAGGCAGCCAGCACTCAACGTGTGGGGGTCTGGCTTCCTTGATCCCTGGTCTGCAATAACCCACTGTGGGCTGGCCTCTCAGAGGAAGAAGAGCAAGGACTTGATGCACAGGCTTTGAAGTGATGGCCACAGCTGCTCCCATCTCTGACCTCTGCCGCATCAAGGGCTGAAATGCACAAAACATTTTCTTAAACTTTTCAGAGACAGTGAGCTCTTCAGGTATGACATAAAGTCCCAGGATGCCAAATGATTAATAAAACAGATATGACTATAATCACCAGGTGTGTGTTCAACAAGGGGTATGATTCAAATAGTGTTGAACAGCAAATAATCCTAAGTAGATACACTTAAAACCCTCCCTGGTTTTTGGTGGTGCTAAAGACTGAACCCAGGACTCTGCATGCTAGCAAACACTCTGGCGCTAAGATACACCCCGGCCCATGCGGCAGACTCCTGACTTATGAACTCATGTCATTCTCCAGGGCTAGCTGCAACTCAAGTTGGTCAACTGAAGGCTCAGGATCCTCCACAGAGCCTTCGAGGTCTCCCTCCTGTTTATACAGGCAGATCTCAATGTCCATAGAGAAACACTGGCCCAGGAATTCTCAGCCCTGTGCAGGAAAGGATGTTGTAAAGTTTCTTCTAGAACTCTTTAAAGGTTCAATCTGTATCTGAGACCATCTGGAAAGCACAAGTGGCTGGCATCACGGTAGTAATTCAAGACTTTGGCCATAAGTTAAAAACTTAAAATTCCAGACATAACCCAAGTTGTGTGTGCATAACTTGAGCATTGTAACTCGAGTGTCCACTGTATATATATTTCACTGTACTTAAAAAGCTGCTGCTCGGGGCTGGGGATTTAGCTCAATGGTTCCGGCGCCTGTCATGCAAGCGCAAGGACCCGGGTTCGATCCCCGGTAACCACATACCTATACTGGATGTGGAGACTCATGCCCAGCAGCAACCAGTACCACATATCACAGTTCCGGGCGTGATGGCTCATGCCTGTAATCCCAGCACTCGGGAGGCAGAGGCAGGAGGATTGCTGTGATGTGAGTTTGAGGCTGAGTTCAGGGCCAGCCTGAACCACAAAGCGAGACCCTGTCTCAAAAAAAAAAAAAAGCTGCTGCTCAGCAGCACCACTAGGACCACCTCTGACTAGCCCACGTGACCCAGGCCCCTCTTCTGTATTCCCACAGCCCTGTGCTCCTCCCATAGCCAGCCCGTCACCACCGACACCTCCTATACAGGCAGTACACCTGGCTTGCACATGATCAAGTGAAGGTTTATTTTTCCATTTCCCCAGACTATAAAATCCCCAAGGGACAATACCTTACTCAACTTCACGCTGCAAATACCTGAGAAAAGATCTACCAAGTGTATGAAGCCGAAAAGCTAACTGTTGGACAAATAGGGACACGGTTGAGCACAGGGCCTTGTGCTTAGGCCCCTCACACTCATATCCCCACCTGCAGGAGCATCCCCAAGAGCCCTGGAGAATCTAGGCCCTAAAAAGACGACTCTAAATGATCAGGGTGGCCACATGGTCACTTCGGGTCCTTCTGCCTTCACAGCAGTAAGTACACCCTGGGGGCGTGAGCTCAAGTTTCCACACAGACCCAAGCAGCAAAGGGAGTTCCATTCTCCCAGCTGAGGCCAAACACGGACCCAACCACAAACATCCAGTAGTTCTGAACATGATGTAAGCAATGTAAAAATAGCTCCTGTATCTCTTTAGCCCCACCCATCTCCCCAGCAACACAAAGGGCAAGACAGAGTGACACCCCTAACAAGCCTTAGCTTGTTCTGGCATGGACAGCCCAAGCCTCCTACATCTGGACCAGTTGCTGGAAGCCAACAGGGGATTCCAAATTACAGTTTAATTACCATAATTTTTCACAGGCACCTGAAACCACATTGTGACAATGGTGCAAGAAATACCCAAAGAGGAAAGCCGCTGTCCAAGCTACAAGTCAGTGTTCCAAACACACCTTTTTTCACACATCTTTCATTCCACCAGCACTTTCCAGTTTACAGAACACTTCTCTCCCAAGAGCTGAGGATTAATGCAATATGGTTCTTTATGTTGGGGCACAACTACAGTCCTAGCTATTCTGGAGGCTGCAGGCAGGAGGAGGGTCACCTGAGCCCACACGTTTCAACCAGCCGGGCCAAAAGATTCCACCTTAAGAAATGGGGGAAAGGGCCGGGGAGTTAGCTCAGTGGTTCCAGCGCCTGTCTTGCAAGCGCAAGGGCCCGGGTTCGATTCCCCGGTAACCACATAACAATACTGGGTATGGAGACCCACACCCAGCAGCAACCAGTATCACATACCACAGTGCCGGGCGTGGTGGCTCACGCCTGTAATCCCAGCACTCGGGAGGCAGAGGCAGGAGGATTGTGATGTGAGTTTGAGGCTGAGCTCAGGGCCAGCCTAAACCACAAAAGCGAGACCCTGTCTCAAAAAACCTAAAAAAAAAAAAAAAGAAAAGAAAAAAGAAATGGGGGAAAAAAGATAACAAGGCTCAACTCCAGCCTGGGCAGAGTTCAAATAAACCACTTCACCTATCACCATTGGTGCCATCTGTGAAACAAGTGAATGGGAAAGAGGAGAGATTTTCACTCCCAGGGTTACAACAAACATTAAGTAGACCACACAGAAAACATAGTCAAGGTTCTTTTAAGAGAAAGCACCTATTTCAGATCATTCCTGCTGGGGCCACAGTGGATTCTCAGCAGCCTTGAACTCAGTATGGATGTATCTGGAGAGCAGAAGGTTAGGGTCTGAGCTCCGGAATTAATCTGCTTAGATTTGAATCCAGACTGCAACATTTTAGCTGTGGGGTTCTGGGCAAGTTAATTAACCTTTTTAGGCCTCAGTTTCATCAACTGGAAAACAGGAATGATAGCAGTTACTTTTATCGAGCTCATGAAATAAAGGCAAGTAGCAAAAGATTAACCCAGTCCTGGCACATGGTAAGCAATCAAGAATAGGAAACATTTCTGGAAAAGAAGAACCTCGAGTGCCTTGAAAAGGGGAAGAAATACAACATGACACTGGCAGACGCCTCAGGCATGAAGGGTCCTCGGCTCTGGGTCCTGCTGGTCTCGACACTTACATCCCTCTTTTCCACTTCAAGGGCAGTGCCTTCAAGAAGAGACTGCATCATCGTGTGGCTTCTTGGTAAGCTCTCAGGCCCTGTCACGTGACTTGGCATAAAACTTCTGCTGAGTCAATATTTACAAAATTAATTGAACAAACTAATGTTATCTCCCTTGCCTCTCTGAATTCTAGATATCAAAAAGAAACAGCCTGTACAAAGAAAGTCCTTTAAAGGTGTCCTGCCTTTTTGGCCACAGTCATATTTGCAAAGGGAGTCAGAGTCTCCACGTGTGCCAAAGCCACCACCAAACTGTCTGCTACCACAGAGGACCAGGGCTGCTTCCCCACAGCGGCTGGGGGCTGCTCTCCAGGGAGGTATCCTGCCTTGTGGGACTCCCCATGCCTGCTGGAAGGGAGGGGGCAGAGAGCAACTGGATCCATGAAACCCCAAGAGAAAACTCACGTGTAGTGAGGAGGAGAAACAAGTACACATTTTATTTTTAGCCACAGACGATGGAAAGTTACTCTCCAAATAATGCAAATTTTGCTTTGCCACTTTCAGTGCCTTTTGGAGATCTCCACTTCCAAGGGAAATGGCAATGGAAAGGAGAGAGGGTTTTCCAAAGCTCTTTCCGGAAGCAGGAACAGAAGAAACAGAAGGTGACACTGGGTGAAGAAGCAGGGGTGGTCTCTGCAGACCCCAGGCCAGACCACTGCAGGCGACGGAGGCTCCTAGAAGTGGCTACCACTCCACAAGACACAGAGGGTGGTCTGCCGCCCACCAGGAAGCAGGACTGTCCCTCACCCACTCCTCCCCAGGAGGTGCCAAGTACCTGGCCTCTGGAGAGCTGAAAAAAATCTCCTTCCAAGTGTGAGGAACCTCACTCTGAAAACACACCCTGCCCTTGCAGTGTGTCCACAGCTTAGGGAACACTAGAGCATCACAGCAAACTCTGACTACCAGTTATGCCTCCAGCTGCACCCAGGTTGCTCTCAAGGGCCAAAGAGAACAGAGCCTGACCTGCCATCCCAGAGTCCCTCACTGAGGGGGCACACAGATGCTGAGCAGTGGCTATTTAGCCAAAGGCAGCCAAGGCAAAGCACTCCCAGGACAGAGCAGGTCAAACCTTTCTGGAATTTCCTGCTTTGTGCTGTAAAATATAAGTTAATTCTTTTATTATGCCCGTGATAAAAGCCACAAAAAGAGAAGTCCGAGAAAGGGGATGGGATGGGTCCCTGGAAGCACTCTAAGGTGAGATCTGAGGGCTAAGTGAGTACTGACCAGGACAGCAGGGACAAGAAGCACCTTCTGGGTAGAGGGGACAGTGTGTCTACAGGTAGACATCTGGCATGGAGACCAAGAGACAGCGTAGCTAGAGAGGAAAAGACCACTCAGAATGTCCTCCCCAAACAGGCATGGCCAGGCAGGCATTCAGTCACTCCACTCAGGTGAGGCCACCCCGTTCCCTGACCCACTGGATTTAGGTACAGTTTCCCTGCACAGACTGACCCAGGCGAGGTATGAGTGTCCGGGAGAGGGCAAGAGATCTGCCATGGGCCCCAGAACCCAGCCTTGGTGTTTTGGTCCGGGGCTGGGAAACAATCTGAAAAATCCTCCTCAAAGGCCCTTTCAGTTTTTCTATGTTCTGCTCCCCACAACATATACTTATTTTGCTTGTCTAATTTTTATTTATTTTTAAACTGGGGCCTGCTTATGGTCAGGTTAATACATTTTTAAAAAGAGAGCCTTGAATTTGCTGCGGCCTCGCTCCGTGGGAGGAGTGTGGATCGATAGACCTCTCTGCTTTTGCCCCTCCACCACCAGTAGTGGCCCCAGGCGGCCGGGTGGAGCCTAGGGCAGGCTCCCTATAAAGTGGGCTGGGGTGAGAGTTACAGCTCAACTCTACCCTGCCACACCCAGCCTCACCCTACTCCAAGTGGAAGCCCAGAAATAGGCGGGAACAGGAAAAGAACCAGGGACAATCTAAAGACACGAATCAAATCTCTGCTGTTCAGCCTCTTAGCAGTCTTGAAACCATGGAGGAGAAAGACGTAACCTGTCTCCATCTTTGTCTCCTTGACCAGAGGTGTCTACAAATTAAATAATGGGAAGGAAGAGACCTGGCACTCCTCGAGCGGGAACCTAACCTCAGTCTCTCTCAACCCAGCCCCCTAGATCTCCCATCACTGGCCCCCCACCCTGCCTAACCCTCCTCCTGGCGGGCTGGCAGGCTTGGAGCCCCTCTAGGGAAAACGCTTCCCAAAGCGACAGATGGGGACTCCTAAAATACAGCGTACGGATCATGTTTCGTGACTAGCAAAACACACCAGCCGGGACACTTTGAGAACCGGCCGATTTTCAGGAACAGGATTTTACACCTTTCCCAGGAGGGCGGATCCACGCTCGCCTCCACCTGCCTGCGTGTTGTCTAGAGCCAGATCCTGCATCAGGTGGACACTTGGGACAGGTGCAGGCCTGGGGGGAGAGAGGGTGTGACCCAGCCCTGCTGCCATCACCACTCCGAGCGCCTGGGAGTTCGTTGCTGTATGTCAAGTGCTGGCCACACACGCCAAAGCCAAGCTGGCTATCATGGTGGGGCTTTCTCTGGCTGCTCACGGTGACACCTGGGCGCACACTGCCAGAGGGCTCAGTCCTCACAACAGCACACTACCACTGACACTGTAGCTGTCCCGAGGAAGGTAAAACAGACACTAAGAGGCTAGCTACACTAGCTGTTCAGGCCACTCAAAAGCTGGGAAAACACACACACACACACATACACACACACACACACACACACACACACACACACACACACACACCCATCGTGAGGTTCCTGCACCACGGCCTCCCAAAATCTCCATGAAAACTACAGGAGGAAGGAAAGATAGAAGGGCAGGAGCTGGTTGAGCGACAGGGGCTCCTGATTACCAAGCAGACCCATGTCACCTCCCTAGACTTCACCCCTAAGGTCAAGGATACATTTAGAAGTGAGGTCACACCAACAAGATGTCAACTGGGGTATGAACAACTCTAATCTCTGGGTGGTGGAGTCACCAGAGGTTTGTTTATGTTAACTATTTAACTTCCTTCACCACGAACCTATATCCATGCACACAGATAGGAAACCAACCTGCTTCAGCCTCAGGATAATAAATCTGTCCAAGCAGGGTTCTGAAGGCCTTAAGTGGGCAGGAGTGATCCAAGCTACTTCCAGGAAAGGCATCTACTTGGGGACAAAAAAGGGGGAGATTATACGTTCAAAATATTTCTTAGCCAAGCATGCCTGTAATCCCTGCACCTGGGAAGCTGAGGCAGGATGGCCATGAGTTTAAGGCCAATCTGGGCTACTAGAGATTCTGAGGTCAGCCTGAACTACACAGCAAGACCTTGACTCAAAAAAATCAAAGAGAATGATTTCTTATACTCTTTATGGTTGACTTCCTAGGGGCACTGAAATTTACTCTGTCCCTCTGCTGGCTATCACAAAAGGCCACTCCTCCTCCTCTGGAGGACTCAGAATACGCTCTGCATTTTCAGCACAGTGATGTGCTTATGAAAGGGACAGAACTGGAGAAAAGGTCTCTGCCGCCTGCAGGCCAGGCTCTCAAGCCCCAGGACACACGGTGGCAAACTTCATGTGGTGCATGTGGTCTGTAGCAGCAGCAGCATTCGGAAGCTGCGCAGAGTCCAGACCTCCTATGTACCTTATGTTAGTTTTCACCAACACAAGAGCTGCAACATTTTCTACCCCACTGCTGTCATCTGCACGGAAACTCTTCTCAGATGCAACGTCCTAAGAATTCTCATATGTGGTAGGTAGATTCAGTCTTGATTTTCTCTGCTCAGATGGGAAACTTCTGTGAGGGAAGAAAGCAAACTGGCCCTAGCCATTAGACACCAACCCACACTTGGCTTCCTCGTGTTTATCCCAGCAAAAATGCAGGAACCCCTACTGAAAAAAACAGCCTTCTTGACACTACGCAGCATTTGCCCTTCCAACTAAACAGTTACTGGCTACCGAGTCTGCCTGGGACAGACCACACCAAGAACCACACTTTTAAAGCCATCTAAGTCCTGTCTTCACTTACAGGGCTAAGACAGGCACTGAAATACAACTTCTTCACACAGGGCTTCCCAGACACTTTCCCCATCATCTTTTATGAGAGAGAAGGGAGAACAAATGCCAGTTTGAGCCAGGTAGCCTCAAAATTAATAGGTAAGGTAAGAGGCTGAGGTAGGAGGATCACAAGTTCAAGGCTAACCTGGCCATCAACCGACTAACATCCCATCTGCAAAAAATTACAAAAGGAGGCAGGAATGTAGCTCAGTGGCAGAGCATATACCCACCTTTGAGCAGTCTTGGGTTCAAACTCCAACCTACTAGAGCCACCAAAAAGAGTCATAGAATAAAAAAGAAAAGACATGCTCCATGCTTCTATGGCCATCCTCAAGTAATCACATCAACACTTCCTTTAACCTTTCTTGAAAAAGTCCTGATACCTACAAAAGTAACATCTCACCCCAGAAGCTAAGCTGCACATCACTTCTATGCCTGGCCAAGAACAGAAATAGCACACATCAGATTTCTAACGTAAATTCAGCAGGCTGACCAACATGACAGAATGGGTTGCGGCACCCCCCACCTCACGCCCTGAACCTTGGGTACTGGGGTTTGAACCCAGGACCGTCACAATTCCCACTCTCTTGTTTAATCTTGAAACAGTGACACTATCTAAGTCACTACATTGCCTGGGCTGCACTTGAACTTGAGATCCACCTGCCTTGGCCTCCCAGAGTGCTGGGATTACAGGTGATCACCACCACACCCAGCTGAGTAGGATTTTTAAAGCCTTAGTAACAAGAATTTAAACATGCCCTCTGGACTA